>JBBPJQ010000745.1:0-17202 GCA_038088795.1 Boletus rex-veris
TTCGTGGCTCTTATGAGCAGTTGTCGTCTGCTCACCCAGATCATGCTCGTAGACTTCGCGACCTGTCTGCCGCATTAGATCATGCCGGTGCCACTCGCGAAAACTCTTTGTCCACCTTCTCGGAATCGATTGATGGTGCAATGCATGGTGCAACACAGACGTTGCAGCAGGAAGCTGATAGACACCGTGCGCTCGCGATCGAACGAGATAAATTGCTTCAGGAGATTCGACGCCTTCCTGGTTTCGAGCGGTTCCTCCTGCCGAAGGATTTCTCTCAGCTCCGTGCTTTAGCACACTCCGGACCGGTTGTTATCCTCAACGCTGCAGAAACCCGATGTGATGCATTGATCCTTCTTGCCGATGTAGATCATGTAATCCATGTCTCCCTTCCCAATTTCAACTTGCAGCGGTCTCTTGGTCTTCAGAACATGTTGGGAAGATTGCTTGGTGACGCTCGTACTACACATTTTGACGACAGGACGGGGAGGGCGGCAATACGGGGCGCTGGCAGTTGGGAAACTCTCTTATCCACCTTGTTCAACGGAGTCATCAAACCGGTGTTAGATGCCTTGGCCTTCTCGGTATGTGGTGTATTGTCACTGGAATTCACGCTCATCCATCCACTTCTCCGATTAGACTGTTGGGGACCTATCACGCATTTTTTGGTGTCCGACTGGCCCTTTTGTGTTCCTTCCCGTCCACGCAGCTGGCTTGTATGGTACTCAGTATTCCTCACCCGGGCACAAAGTATCCGATTTCGTGGTGTCGTCATACGTCCCTACTCTCAGCATTCTTGCGCAATCCAATTGCCGCGTAGCACACAACAACGATCTCCGCCTTCTCCTCGTGGGTCAGCCACCTACGGACGGCCAAGGCCCCCTTCGAGGTGTAGCTCCCGAGTTGAGACACATTAGGACAGTAGTTGGGAATCCAACTTCGGCATGCACCACCCTCCTCGAATCTTCTGTTGGCACGGTCGAGGAAGTCCTTGGCTTGATGAAGGATGCGGACTGGGTTCATTTCGCGTGCCACGGTATCCAAGATGCCGCAAAGCCGACTGATAGTGGTCTTTGTCTCGCCAACAAACGTCGCTTGAAGATATCTGATATCATCGGGCTGTCACGTCCTCGTGGTGGGCTTGCCTTTTTGTCGGCGTGTCAGACGGCGATGGGTGACGAGGGTCTCACCGATGAGGCGATCCATATCGCAGCAGGGATGTTGTTTGCGGGTTATGGTGGAGTGATCGGTACGATGTGGTCGATCAGCGACAGGCATGCGCCTGACGTGGCAAGGAAAGTATACGAGTACTTGTTTCGGAGCGGCACGAGGCCGGATTATCGGGATGCTGCACGAGCGCTGCACGAAGCTGTTGGGCATCTTCGAGAGAGTGGGGAAGTGTCATTCCTCACATGGCTTCCATTCATCCATGTAGGCCTCTGAATATTCGGGCAGACAATGATGTTGTTCCATGCTTTCATTAAATCATCGTATTTCGAAAATGTACTTTACACAGTAATTCTCAGGGATAGTGTCAATACTTGCTCGATCTGAATTGTGAACTCTGCACATTGTTCTCGACCGGCTTATCGCCTTGCCACACTAGTGTGAGGTCTTGGATGTTTGACAACGGAATGACTCGTCGCCAGTGAACGTACAGGACTCAACATCATGTGTGCATCTCAAGAATCCCACGAGTCTATCTGATCTCGTTGTCTACCGTGCACCATGCATCGTGCCTCACCCATGTCCCGTCCTGCAGGACGCCTCCGCCAGCCAGTGTGTCCGAGCAACAAGGCATCCGCCTCACAGTGATACAACAGCGCAAGAGGGACGTGCTTCAGGCCAGACGCGTACCAGACTGTACGAACCAGGATCTTGAGAAGTCAGATGTTCATGCCAGGCGTATAGATATCGAGCGGGAGAGGCGTACCTTGCGTGACTTGGCGGTGTGGACGCCCACGGAGGCTGCGGTGTCGTCGTATGAGTGTGGTAAAACCATTTGGGAAAGGACCTCTGAAGTGAACGAGGGCAAACTCACTGGCAGAGTCATGTGAGACGATGGCGATGAGTGCGCCACGTTCGCGGGGTGTGGCGAGTGCGTCTGCGAGTCTGTGCTAGGTGTGGGTGGCAAGATCAACGCTGCACTACAATCCTACGTGGATGGATAGCAGATGGAATACGGGTTGGGCTATGGTCGTTGTCAACAGGGGTGTTTTCCCCAAGGATGGAACGCCGGAAGAAGCCGAACCTAACCAAGCATTCTTACTAGTACGTGGCATGTTACTCGTATACATACCTCTTCCGTTCAATGTTTGTCTCTGAACAGACTCCTGGTAACCTGTCGCACATTGTTGGTGTCCGACTTGCCCTTTCATCTTTCTTCCTATCCATTCAACTGGTCTCTAGTAGGATTCTCACCATTTTCAACCTGACCACAAAGTATTCAATTCCATCGTCTCGTCGTACATCCCTGCTCTTACTATTCGTGTAGCATCCCAGTGAAGTTGGTTCTACCCTCCATCCTCTCTCCTACCTGATGGTCGCTCAGTATATTCCTCCCTCTGTTCCCGGACTTATTGGTGCGGTGTCTTTATTCATACGTCATATCCTACGTCCGACGAATACAAAGAGCCATCGGAAAGTTCTACGGACAGCTGGGTCTAGGGACGTTGCAGACCGTCGCAAAACGTCAACAGGTTGGTATGTACAGGTTGTACCCGTGTGTATCGCCCCAAGATACGTTTTCTCTCGGCGGCGCAAGGCATGTTGTCGTAATCCACATTGCACTCGCACTGTACGACTTTCCCTGCGGGATCGAGGGAAAGCGGCGATGCTTCATTTCATTTCACAGCTTGGTTTGTCCCAACAAATTGTTCGAGTTGTAGTAGTCTTTCCTTTCACGGGAGGTCCCTTGTAGTATCAAAAAAACCTCGAAATGTGTGGCAAAGCTGATACATCGCTTGAAAGCAATGTCGAGAGTCCAGACGCAACCGAGCGAGCAACGCTGCTATTGCCGAGAGTATAGTGATACATTTCGTATCAAGAGGTGAATTTCAATAGATCTCTCCATGTATATGACCATGTGCATACAATACTGAGACAGTAGAAGACATACAGACACCGGAATATTCAAAGACCCACATGAATGAAAGGAAGCCAAGTGACGAACGACACTTCGCCACTATCTCGAAGGCGCCCAATAGCATCCTGCAACGCCTTTGCAGCCTCGCGGTAATCCGGCCTCGTGCCATTCCGAAACAATTGCTCGTAGACGGCTCTTGCTACTTGAGGCGCAAGCTTATCACTGATCGACCACATCGTACCAATAACTCCTCCATAGCCTGCAAACAACATTCCTGCTGCGATATGGATTGCCTCGTCGGACAGATCCTCGTCACCCATTGCTGTCTGACATGCGGAGAGAAAGGCAAGCCCACCATGGGGACGTGATAATGCGATGATGTCGCGCAACTTCAGGCGGCGTTGATCGGCGAGACACAGTCCACTATCGGCGGCATCCTGGACTCCATGGCATGCAAAATGGACCCAGTCTGCCTTCTTCATCAGACCAAGTACGTCTTCGACCGTACCGACAGAAGACTCCAGGAGGGTGGTGCGCGCTGAAGGTGAACGCTTGATCACGGCCCTGATGTGTTCCAACTCGATCCCCACGCCTTTCAGGTGGGGTTGGCCATCGGAGGGTGGCTGCCGGACAGCAAGGAGGCGGAGATCATCGCTAGCAGCCACACTGGGAGTGGACGACAGCGCAAGAATGCTGAGAGATGGAACATATGACGAGATGACAAAATCCGACGTTTTGTGCCCAGGTTGCGAATGCTGGGGATCGTAGAAACCAGCTGCATGGATAGGAAGAAATGTGAAAGGGCCAGTCGGACACCAAAATATGCGCGACAGGTCCCCAGGTGTCTGAAAAAAACATGGGTCAGCTGTGGATTCGGGTGACCAGACATCACATACTAAGAAAGCCAGAGCACCCAGGACTGGTTTGACGATGCCATTCCATAACATGGATAAGAGGGCTTCCCAGCTTATGCCACCCCATGTTGCAGGATTCCCCTGCCTGTCACCACAGGGTATGACACGGGCGTGACCAAGCAATTTTTCAAGCGTATTCCGAAGTCCTTCGGATCGCTTGAAGGTGAAATTGGGAAGTGGGACATGAATTACATGATCAACGTCGCCAAGAACAATCAAGGCATCAGAGCGAGTTTCCGCAGCATTGAGTATAACCACCGGTCCGGAGTGTGCCGAGGCACGGAGCTGAGAGAATTCTTTGTGAAGGAGGAATTGTTCGAATCCAGAAAGACGTCGGATCTCCTGAAGTAGTTTGTCCCGCTCGATGGCGAGCGCACGGTGTCTGTCAACTTCTTGTTGCAAGGACTGTGTGATGTCATACGCTACGCCTGGCCCTCGAGTCCCTTCTGAAAGTGCAGATAAAGACTGTTCGCGAGCGACGCCAGCAATGTCCAAGGCAGCAGACAGTTCCCGAAGTCTACACGCATGATTTAGATGAGTAGACGCCAATTCTTCATAAGAGCTGCGAAGTTGGAATAACTCCCCCCAAACAATCGAGCGTCCTTGCTCGAGCCACTCCACAGCTGTTTCCGGGAATCCCGCATCCAAAGCCGCTGCCGCTGCCTCTCGTACCACACTGGCACCTTTTTTGAGTCTTGAGTAACGCTGGGTAAGAGAGAGGCCGATCCATGCGAGTCGAGGAAGAAGGACGATGGCAACAGAATATGCATGGAGGAGGGTATGATGGCGTATACGCAGAGCACACTCTATCCACTTCTGTGATGCGTCAAATCGTTCACTAATGGGGCCAACGGGCGCGGAAGCAGCATGCGAATATAAGGTGATTGCGTCCTGAATATCATTCGGCTCTCCGAGACGCAGGAAACGCACAAGAAAGCAATTGCCGAGGCTGATAAGACGGGCAGGCTTGTCGGGATGACCATGAGGTGTGACGTTAACAGTGTCCCTGAGCGCCAGAATTGCCTCCTCGATATCACTCAACCCCCCGAGGAGTTCAAAACGAGTGGAGATGGCACGTCCGAAGTTTCTCTGATAGCCGGGTTTGTGAGTGTGACCATGAGGGACGAGGTCAACGGCATCCTTGTGCCTTGAAATCGCAACCTCAAGATCACTCAGCTGCCTAAGGTGCCGGAAACGAGTGAAGAAGCTGGAGCCGAGGCTGTTGAGATACATGGGCTTGTCGGGATGACCGTGAGGAGTGAGGGCAACAGCATCCATGTGGCTGGAAATCGCATCACTGAGATCATCCAGTTCCCCAAGGTGATCAAAACGAGTGGAGAAGAAGTTGCCCAGGCTGTTAAGATACATGGGCATGGCTGGGTGTCCGTGAGCGGTGGAGTCGATGGCAATTTTGAGGGAAGAGATCGCGTCTTCGAGATCACTCAGCTCTCCGAGGCGACTGAAACGAGCGAGGAAAGCGGCGCCGAGATTATTAAGACAGGCAGGCTTGCGAGGGTGACCTTCAGGGGTAAGGTCAACAGCATTCCTGAGCATCGAAATCGAGTCCTCGAGATCCGCTAGCTCCCCGAGGCGCTTGAAACGAGTTCTGAAGGAGTTGCCGAGACTGCCGAGATAGGTGGGCTTGTCAACTTGAGTATCAGGAGTGAGGTCTACAGCATCCCTGTGGCTCGAAATTGCGTCCTCGAGATCGGACAGCTCTCCGAAGTATTCAAAATGAACAACGAGGAAGTTGCCGAGACTGTTCAAATAATTGGGCTTCCGAGGGTGACCATGAGGAATGAGGCCAATAGCTTCCCTGAGTGCCAAAATTGCGTCCACAAGATCGTTCAGCTCTCCGAGGCGCTCAAAGCGGACGAAGAAGGAGTAGCCAAGGTCATTAAGACGGCCGGACTTGTCAGGGTGACCATGAGGGGTGAGGTCAACAGCTTTCTTGAGCATCGAGATTGCGTGCCTAAGATCGCTCAGCTCCCCCAGGCACTCAAAACGAGCTTTGAAAAAGATTCCGAGGTTGTGAAGACGCGTGGTCATACCAGGGTGGTCATGAGGAGTGAGGTTAATGGCATCTCTTAAACTTGAGATTGCGACCTCAAGATCACCCGGCTCTCCAACGTGCTGGAAGCGAGTGAAAACGGAACTGCCAAGGTTGTTTAGATACAAGTGCATGTCAGGGTGATCACGAGGGGTGGAATCAACAGCATTCCTGTGGTTGGAAATTGCATGCCCGAGATCACCCAAATCTCCGAGGTGCTCGAAACGAGTGAGGAAGTGTCTGCCAAGGTTGTTGAAACGGCTGGGCCTGTTAGGGTGGTTATGAGGGGTGAGGTTGATAGCATTTCTCAATGCCAAAGTCGCGTCCCCGAGGTCGCTCAGCTCTCCGAGACGCTGGAAACGAGCAAGGAAGGAGTCGCCAAGATTGTTCAGGAAGGAGTGTTTGTGAGGGTGACTATCAGGGACGAGGTCAACAGCATCCCTAAGTGCCGAAATCGAGTCCTCGAGATCCGCCAGCTCCCCGAGGCGCTGAAATCGAGCGTATAAGGCATTAGAGAGGCTGTTAAGACAGATGGGCTTCTCAGGGTGACCATGAGGAGTGAGGTCAACAGAATCCCTGTGGCTCGAAATTGCGTCCTCGAGATTGGCCAACTCGCCAAAGCGTTCGAAACGAGCATAAAAGGAGATGCCAAGATTGTTAAGAATGGCAGCCTTGGCAGGGTGACCATGGAGGGTCATGTTGACAACATCCTTGAGCATCGAAATTGCGCCCTCGAGATCACTCGGCTCCCCGAGGCTATTGAATCGATACCACAATGCTACACCAAGATGCATTAGGCCACTGTGGGCCCGACCATCCCAAACCGAAGTAGACCTGACCGATTTCTCCAAAATTGCAATTGCCTGTTGTAGGTCGACTAGATCTCCGAACCGTTCGAAACGCTCCAATAACCAAATACTTAGGTCCCATGGGTCCTCGTCCATTACATGTGAGGCTGAGGCCAAGCCCAACGATGATTCGCCATCTGCCTGGTCAGGGTGCACTTTATGTCCGGCATCCAATTGGAGCATGAAACTAGCAGCTTGGTTTTCGTGACTCTCAGCAGGACTGAGCTGTATCGCCTCATGCAGCAATGCCTCAGCTTGTGATCGTTCACCTCCGTCCCTTTCCTTCCAGAATCGCGCGAAACGCACGGCAGCAATCTGAATCAATGTGGAAGGACGATCAGAGTGGCCGACAGGACGGGCAGCAAGTGCATTCCGATACAAGCCAAGAGGGATTTCAAGGGAGGCATGTCTATTCCCGACTTGACAGCGGATGAATTTCGCCATCGCCAGGTTTGACTGAACGGTCGCAAGACAAGGATGACCCAACGGGCAGATTATGAGCGCTCGCTCAAAATATTCAATTGAACGCTCTAGATCCCGTTTTTCCCCGTGCTTTTGGTAGCGCGCGAGAGAGGTATGGCCAAGGTTTGTCGCTTCTTCTAGCTCGCCTCGGTAATTTGTGGTTGACTGTGGGCATACAGTGGTTAATGAAGTTGTAAAATGATGAGATGATCAATTACACTATGAGAGTCAACGACTCTCGATACTGATGAATCATTGCTGTTACACTTCCGCGGGTTGACAGCCACCAGAATGGATGAACAGGGGGACACAACATCCCCAGCCTTTGGGAAGAGGGTAAACGCTGCCATCGTATGAGCGGCCAGACCCTATGTAAATCTCGGCCCCACTCACGAACATCTCCTACACTACGCTCCAATAGTTGTTCGACGGTGATCGTCAACTTCCGCAGGCGTTCTGCACTGTCCAACATGGGCCGGATTTCGAAGGATGCGTAGACCTCAAGGCAAACGACGGCGGACAGTTCTGACGGTCTATGGACTCTGTCAGGATTGGGCTAATCCTAATCAGAGAAGAGGGCTCTCACATTGGGATCGGTTTACCCCATTCCACGACGCCACTATTCACCAAGGAACACTTATTTTCTGTTCTCCATTCACGGCCGCTGTGATGCACCATGGCGTAAAAGCTGGCCGGGAGTCGTCGAAGGCCAAGAGCGATATCTGTTACCCGGATACCTACATCACCATTAGCAACCATTATAAAGTGTGCAGAGAAACGAGCCTCATACTCGTAATAACCATTTCTTCGTTACCCTCCGTGTGCATTGCAGAGCCCGAGACACAAGCATCATGTGGCTGGTTCTTGGAGTCCAGGTTTTGTCTTCCCTCCTGCTCCTGCGCAAAATCCGAAAGCGAGGGTCTGTCCTGTGGCTGGTTCTCTGGTCCAGAATTTTCTACTCCCCCCTGCGCGTGTTCTACACGCTGGGGAGGAGAGTTATAAACACTCTGTATGTTATCCTGTAAGACCAGTCAGTTGGCAAATCAGCAGCCAAGTCTCGAAGCTCACAATCGGGGTATTATACAACGATGTGCTTGACTCGAGTTGTGGTCCTGCTTCCTCGGTGCTCGAACCATCACTCATCGCTGCAAGTCAGAGCGATAAGATGGGCTGTCAAAGGGATGTACCTGTAGCGCTTATGTATTTGAAGTCCCTACTCGGTTCCACAGCAATCGGACCTGTTCGCGTAATAAACCCTGTGTCGCGCAGCCTCGGTCCTCTATTGCAATGAGGTGATCACAGCTTCAACGAACATCCACAGCAAACCGAACCCTAAGAGGCCTTATCCACGAAGCAGTGGTAACTGGCGTCTATGCAGCATCGGATTGACGTGAAATGTTTGGCCCAATGTTTCAACGACAGGTGCAAGAGCCACTGGGTTTCGCCGGTAAGTCATTCTTCTATATGGTTGATTCCCCAACTTGCTCTTCGCTTGGTTCGACGCCCACCCGCCGTTCCACTGCCGCGGCTCTATGATACTTACCCATTGCCGATGACCCCCACTCCAACATCCTCTGCGGTCGTTGCGGCATCGACATGGCCTGCTTTATTGCCGCATCTTGAAAGCCCTGCTGGATGAATCCACGCTATCTCCTGGGAATGCCTGTCAGCGACGATTTTGGACGCAGCACCTGGTCCTGGATTGAGAAGCTACCACACCTCTGCTTTGGACTGGCCCTGGGGTACGTGTCCCATTTATTATTCCTACCACAGCGTTTATCAGTTCCCAGACGCACCAAACCATCGCTGCCGTCTCCCTCTTCCCCGACAAGTTTGTTTGTTTCTCAGGTTGGCCTTCCCATCCTCCTCCATGACGCCGCACACGATCCAACAGCCTGAGGTTTCGCGGGCATCAAACTCAAGTTGCAGCTCCCCAAGCCCTGGTCTGAACACGATCTCATCCCTTCACCGGTACACGGACCCACGCGAATACGACCGGTCCCGTTCGCGTTGCTGTATTACGCGAAAGCGACGCCCCATTGCTCAGACACGCAGGTATATTTTTACAAAACTCAATAGAGCGCTGACATGCCCCAAGAATCCCCGCCGGTTCCTAACCCGCATCAGAGAAAGTGCCTTCCACTAGATACTTGCTAGTGTGTAGATCATCCAATCGTAGCTTTGTGAATTCTTGTACGGTTCCTTCGAGATAGCAGCAAAGGACGGTCATCCGTCGAGTGGCTTCCGTTCCCCCATGTAAGCCTTTGACCATCCAAGATGATGTCTGTCTTCGACGGTCACAGCTGTTCGCACATGCCCCTTCTTACATCTGATGAAATCGTAGCGCTGATCGACCATATTGTACCGACGACCCCTGCAAATTCGCAAACGTCATTCCTGCTGCGATATGGCCCGCGAGATCCCTGGACCGTCACGGTCTGACGGAGAGAAAAGGCCAGCCCACGTGACGTGACAATGTCACGCGGCGTCCGCAATAATTAAGCCTATTATGTACACAAGGTTCAGCGTAACGCGGTCGCCACTGACCAGCATGACCTGACCGATCAACGTATCCCTTGATCCTTTCCTCTCGTTGTCGCTGGAAATGTAAGGGCTGTGAAAACTGAAGAGAAATGCAACCCATGTCATTGAAATCCCTGTCACTTCGGATTCACTTTGTATGTCTGTCACCCAATTGTACGTCAGTCGACAAACTAATCAATGCCGACAAGTCACATCTGAGCATTACACCTGGGTCGAACCACCGGGCCGCAGTCCACTCGAAAAGTGGACCTAGTATAATTTCGAGCATGTCGCTCTGGATGAGTCGGCGCTCGCGGCCTAACTTTAAAGTAACCATTACGGGAGGTCAATACTAAAGGAAGGATGTTGCAGGGTTTGATTCACATGATCAGGGTCACTGTAGCTCACGCATGGGCAGGCGAGCATTCCCATGTTTCCAGAGTCGGGAAGCATTTAAGACGAGTCCCTCCACACAGGGTCCCCACCACATCGGCGATGGCGGTCGACCATGCAGCTGTTTTCAGTGAGTTTCGATCGTTTCCTTGACATCCACTCACCAGTCTCTCCGTTCCAGTCGCGTTTAGTGTATTCAACGGTCTGGTGATGATACTTACACTATTTCGACTGTTTTTCCGGTTACGGATAGAACGACTTTGGTGGGAAGATATGTGGGCTGCGGTTATGCTTGTCTGTGGGATGACATTCAGCATTGCCCAGCTCATCTTCTTTGAAACTGGCAAGATGATTTGTAGCTTCAATTTGGCTGATGTGCACTGACAACCAAGGTTATAGTTGACTATGAGACAGCACTTGTCACCACTTGGATGAGCTCGCTTGCTTTCACGAGCACAGTGTGGTAAGCACCTTTCTTTTGTCATATGCTGTATGTCGCCCTATCGGTGATGTTTTACACTAGGGCGGCTCGCATGAGTCTCCTATACTCAACCATCCGGGTGATCTCGCCGTCGTCAGTGCTCCGCAAATTGACACGCATCATGACAGTCGTTTTCTTCCTTTTCTGGGCAACTATTATTGTGTTGAAGACCCGCTGGTGTGTGCATAACACGAAAGCTATGCTCACGCTTGGAAGAGAGCGCCTCGTATGCAACCTACCGAAAGTGGTAATTGTCTTTCAGCCAATAAGTATGTAGTTCACAGACGTCCTCATTCATTGGCAACTTACCTTTGTTTTGCTAGCCAATTGCGTTTCGGATGCAGTCCTGGTGTATCTCTCTCTGAAACTTCTATGGAGAGCCAAACTTCCCCGACGACGACATCGAATGATTTTATCCTTGTTCTCATCAAGCACGCTCATATCAATGTCCTCGTTATCCCACGCGATCTGTCAGCTGATGGTGCCATTCAAAAAAGGAATGTATATAGCCTTTGAGATAGAGGTATCTCTGGTTGTCTTACTGCCCTCGTTGACAAACTCAGCAAATTCTCTAGTTGACATCAGCATTGATCGTATGCAATCTCCTCGTCGTAGTCACGTACATGTATCGGGTGATCCTGAGTTCACCCAGCGGATCACTTCCATCTGAATCGGAAGAAGATGACGACTTCACCACACCCATACGCACAAACATGGCCACCGAACTTACGACGGTCGACCTGGATGTTTCTCCGTGTACTACCGGGGCCGAAGCGGCCAACAGTAACTTGTCGAGCGGTGTTTTATCTTCCTTTAATTCAGCATAGTCCTTAACGAGGATGCTGAGGACGCTCGCGTTGGTATCCTATACTTGTGTTGACATACATACAGTATATGTATTGAACCCCTATTATTATTACATCACATTCATAGTATTCGGGAGCGGTATGCGTTTCTTTTTTACGGGAACAAGTATGGATTGACATTGGCTGGCGAAAACGTGATTTTAGTATATACTACTCTAGAGTCTAGACTCGGACACATTATCATTATTGCTGGACAACTTCGAGGCACTCCTGAACGGGACTTCTACAGGTAGCCTGGCTAATCGCAATGCTTTGATCATCGATAGAGCACGATTGCCTTATCGATAAACAGACCACTGCAAACTTCTCAGCTGGCCTCACCCCTGATTGTATGCACCTTGGGTGTTCCTTTTTCGGAGGATGATGACACTTTACGACTGGACCTTACAACCGTCAATCAAACCTTCCTACCGTGCCTTGTCGCTTGCGGGTCCGTCTTGCAGCCTCATCAGAGTCAGCGATTACCTTTTCCATGTCGAGATTGTAAATCCATGTCGTGTTTTTTTTTTTCCGGTGCCCAATTTGTCATTCATGGTTGTTTAGACTGCGAAAGTGGACTACGAAAGGACGCAACGAGGAATACACCTGGAGCGTCTTATGTTCGCTTGATCACAGCAACTGCATATCCAGTATTGAGGCCGAGGACGCTGCACGCCGGTACGCTGCCCTGGCATATGGGTCAGTCGGTAAACTAGAGGCAAGGTTGTGCTACATACCCACGATTGGCGTGCTAGATGTCGTTGATTCAACTTCTGGTCTGATGCTTAAGTAGCACCCCGTCTTGATTCAGAGTGATGTATAAGTATGCAGCAAGGCACTCTTTTAAGCCGATAGCGCACCAGGTTTCTACCGTAGCAGTCATATCCATTTTGGAAGAATTGGGCGTTGTCCACACAGTCGGGGAGTGTCAAGCCCAACCAGTACCCAGGGCAATGCGCTAATCATAATCATGATCCAACGGTTTCAGCTCATTTAAAGGCATACCGGGGAAACAGCAAGTCGAACGGCTATCAAACCTTGTCCGTGCCACGACGCCAACGTGAAATGACCGCAGCTTCCACAACAGTCTGGCGCGGACAAATTCGATCCAGGCTACACGTTCTGCTGACTCTTCGGTGATGTAGCGGCTACATCACCGAAGAGTCAGCAGAACGTCCGCCACAACTAGCATGACCTGATCAATCATCGTGTCCTTTCTTCGAGAGATGATAGGATGCGTGGGGTATCAGAACTCAGACGTGTTGGAAGCCGGACGTCACAAGGAAGGTGGGCTCCGAGTCTGGCGTGGTGGGTGAAATCGAGAGGCTGGTCGCGTGCCGCAGTGAGCAGCAGGGAGCCAGGCAAAATAATTGTTTGAGCGGAGTCTGCAACATTCGATTCAGTACTCGCTGGGTCTCAGATCTCAACTTCGTTCTAACGTTCAACAAGGCACAAGAACTTTGCGTAACATTTGATGATGGACCTCCTCCCTGGCAGGTTGAGTCTCAGGATTCTGGGAAGGTCAGCCGTCACCTCGTAAACCTAAGTTGAAGGTTTTCGCTTAAGTTCCGACTCAGTGGCAGCCAGCAGCCAGCAGCCACCTCCAATCTGGTCCATCAAGTCTATGGCAAGTTCAGGTTACAAGTAACTCCCGACAACTAATCCAAAATGCCGCTAGAAAAAAACATCCGAGTACATCCGAGTACTTTCGTTTCGCTCAGAACACATGATGGTCACAACCTATTCGAAAGCTGGCAAGTCGAACTCAGAAGTGTAATTCGTCGCTCATGAACAAGTTGGCGCTCGCAACTAGGATACTCCTTATGGTATGATAACATCAAATCTTGTAAAGTTTTATTCACTGGATCAAGGCCAGATGTACCTCGTACGCATTGGCCAGGTGAGTTATTCCCATGTGCTGGAGTCAGGAGGCATTTAAGACGAGTCCATCCACACATGGTCCCCATCATTTTAGTGATGTCAGTCGATAATACAGCTCTGTTTAGTGAGTTTCGATCATTTCCTTGACATCCACTCACAAGTCTCTCCATTCCAGTCGCGTTCAGTGCGATTGACGTCCTGGCGATTGTAACCACACTCCTTCGATTGTTTTTCCGGTTGCGAATACGACGATTTTGGTGGGAAGATATGTGGGCTGCGGTTATGGTAGTCTGTGGGACGACATTCGTCCTTGCCCAACTCGTCGCTTTCGAGACTGGCAAGATGATTTGTTTCTTCAGTTTGGCTGATATGCGCTGACGACCTAACCTATAGCTAACTATAAGGCAGCACTGATCACTGGTTGGATGGCCTCACTTGCTTTTACGTGCACAGTGTGGTAGGCGAGTCCTCTTCTATTGTACGCCGTACGCTGATGATATTTGTACTAGGACGTCTCGTATAAGTCTCTTGTACTCAACCATCCGGATAATTTCACCCTTGTCACTCCTCCGCACATTTACACACGTCATGACAGTCCTTCTCCTTCTCTTCTGGGCAATTATTATTGTGTTGAAGATCTCCCGGTGTGTTCATGACACGAAACCTACGCACTCACTTGGAGGGAAGCGACGCCCCATATGGGTCCTATCAGAGGAAACAGTCTTCTTTGAGTCAATAAGTAGGTGATCAATAGATGTCCTCATCATGATTCATTGGCACCTTGTTTTGTTTCTTCACTAGCTGATTGCGTTTCGGACGCCATCCTGTTGTACCTTTCTCTCAAACTTCTTTGGAGAGTGAAGCTTCCCCGACGACAACGTCGAATGATCTTATCCTTGTTCTCGTCAAACATACTCATGTCAGTATTCTCTTTATTCCATGCGATCTGTCAATTGGTGGTGCCACTCGAAACCGCACAGTACATAGCCTTTGACGCAGAGGTATTCTCCCCTTGTCTGACTGCCCTCATAAAACGAACTCATTGAATCCTCCAGTTCACATCCGCGTTGATTGTATGCAATCTCCTCGTCGTGGTCACATACATGTACCGGGTGACCTTGAGTTCAAACGGATCCCTCCCATCTGAGTCGGAAGAAGACGATGACTTCACCACTCCTAGACGCACAAACACAACCACCCAGCTTACGACGGTCGACTTGAATATTTCTCTGGGTACCACCACCGAGGCTGCCAATAGTAGCAGGTCGAGCAGTATCTTATCTCCGTCCCATCATGGTGCTAGAGCCTGAGACTCTGGGTGATTATGGAAGGCTCGCTGCGGACGCTCGTGTTGATATCTCGTACTTTCCTTGACGTACATAAATTTCAACCCTGATTTTTACAGTATCACCTTCATTGTTCATGGGCTTATTCAGGAGCGGCATGAGTCACATTCTTACGGGAAGAGTTGTTGATTGACGTTCGCTGGCGAATATGTGTTTTTTTCTTACGCAGTGCCTTGGTTAGACCAGTGATTCGGAATGTCGATATCATTTGTCAAGCATATTTGCTACGGAGCATTCCGACTGTAGTATCCAGGGAACGTGGTATTGTTAGACACTGCTTCATATATTATCCCATCCCTGAATGCTGGCCTCTCCAAGTAGCTTGGCTAATCGAAGCGCTTTGCTTCTCTATAGAACACGATGTATTGATAGGCAAACCACTGCAAAGTTCCCGGCGGGCTCCGTCCCTGAAGGCTTGAATGCTATATGCACCTTGGTTGTTGGGACAGACTCCTTGATGACACTTCATGACTGGGCCTTACAACCATCAATCAAACGTTCTTCCTACGTCTAGTTGCTCCGACGGATCGCAACCCGCCAGGGTCAGCAATTACCCTTTCCATGTGGCCATTCTAAATTTATGTTGTGGTTGTCCTCTGCTGCTGCTCGATCTGTCACTCATCGCTGTGAAAGTGGGCTGCGAAATAACGTACGGAGGATATACCCGGACGCTTTATGTTCGGTTCTACACAGTAAGACGAACCTTGTCCAGGCGTGTGTCGCGATGTCTGAGCAAGACCGGTTTCTGGTTCTCGTCATCACGAAGTACCGGACGACACTGCGCCGAGGTGAAATGACCACAGCTTCAATGAACATGTTATCAACGTGACATTGGGAAGTGGTCAACGACATGCTTAACATGTCTATACCCTAGTCTCGCTTGCACGGTCAATCGAAACATCTTCTATTATCGTGGGTTAGATCAGAAAGTAAACTGTGAAAGTATCAAGGGACCCCACGCCTGGAGCGCTTTTCATGCATGTTTCCACAGCAAATCAAACCTTCTTCACGAACTTGCATGACAGACGAGTCACGGTGTACAGCATTGTGTTGGCGTGAAATATCTGGTGCGAGGTCACCGATCGCGGTCATCGATGCTTTTCGCATCGACGTCAGCACAACGCCTCTATTGTGTAGAGGGGAAATAACCATAGTCACTACTAACCGGAACCAATCATCACGATGCGAGGGAGTCAGGTCATTGCTGCGCAGCCGGAGGGTGGACTGTAAAAAATATGCGATGCTGGCAGCGGTGGATGACCCGAAGCACCTTTCATTCGTACATACCTCCCACAGCAACTCGAACCTCGTCCACGAAGCATGCTGCGTGTAATATGAAACGCTGGCTCACGTTGTACCGCATTGCGTGGCGTGACAATAATGTCTGGTACAATGCTGCTCGGTCGACAGGGTACACGCCTAGTACCTACCATGACGGTACACTGGCAAGGCGTCGGACTTCAAAGCTTCATCTCCGAAGTATTTCCTTTTTTGCTATGTAACTTCCTTCCAATCACAGCTCTTGGCAACGGTCCGCGCTGGCACGCTCGTCTGGCAGTACAACTTCGTTCTTCCTGATGAGTGGGTCGCAGTTATCCACACCCCTTCAAGTCACGGAGATATAGGGACAATACAGCTCTGTTTCCAAGACTCTGACTCGTCACTATACTACATTTCTCAAGTCAACTCAACTGGCGGGAGTCGATATCTTGAACGTTGCTTTTTAGTAGCATCACTGCCAGTGGCCACCACCGTGACTTCAGTGCCCATCGAATCTGTCACGCTCACTTGTCCATGATCGCCTACACGAGTTGCAACCGGGACTCTGCCCCGTCATACGTCGCTCCCTCAAGCCGAATTCTGATCAACCACGCTGCCAATATGTAGCAACGTAGTAGTGGGGCACCACGTTCAAAAGGTGGATCCTTCAGATTTGTCGCTCGTGGACAAGCTGGCGCTCCCAACTGATAACCTCAATCCCGATGGTACTTATGATAACACTGAAGGGAAAAAAAAAAAGTAATTCAATGAGTTTATTCACTGGATCAGGGCTAGCTGCTGTAGCTTACACGCACTGGCCAGGTGAGCATTCCCATGTGCAAGAGCCAGGAGGCATTTAAAACGAGACCCTCTACACAGGGTCCCCATCACTTCAGCGATGGCAGTCAATAGCACAGCTCTTTTTAGTGAGTCCTGATCATTTCCTTGACATGCACTCACAAGTCCCCCAATGCTAGTCGCGTTCAGTATGGTTGACGCCCTAGCGATTATAACCTCACTCTTTTGATTGTTTTTCTGGTTGCGAATACGACGATTTTGGTGGGAAGATATGTGGGCTGCGGTTGTGGTTGTCTGTGGGACGACATTCATCGTTGCC
>JBBPJQ010000746.1:0-17151 GCA_038088795.1 Boletus rex-veris
ATGAATCCCCATCACATTCCTTTCAAGTTCAACCTCTAGCCTGATTCAACGTTAAGTCACAATACTTCCTGATCAACATCGACCTTCCGCTGTGGCAGAGATCTCGGATTTAAGTAACTCCCGCTGTTTCTTTGTCCACGCTATTGATGATGTATGTATGCCATCCGAGATACCCGTTTCTAATTGACACCTACATCAGATCCTGCGTGGCACGGATACTACTATCCTTTCAACGCCATGGACACCATCCCTTGTGTCAAGCGCAAAGCCGATTGGCCCTTCCAATGGATTTCAACCAACGTTCGACTTTCGTGGAGTGCCTGGTGGCCTTTGCCACAGTCGAAGGCATTTCTTTTCAATCACACAACACTCTATCTGTTGCTTCTCCATTCTTTTCTTCAAGTCTTTGAAGGGGTCCTTAATCAGTCCCTTTCACTCTCAATCATGCTGGTGCTCGGTCCAAACTCGACCTGCGACGTCTGCCTTGAGTGTTACACCACTGGGGTCAACATAGCCCATGCCATTTCATGTGGCCATGTCTTTTGCCAAAAGTAAGTCCTCAGAGACGATTGAAAGCGGCCATCCATCTCATCAAAGGGACCTGTGCTAGATGTCTCGACCATCTGATGCAACAAAAGTGTCCCCTCTGTCATGAGCGGTTCTCGCCCCGCGATATTCACAAGCTTCACGTGGACCGCGATCCATCCACCATCGCCACTGTCGACTCCCCCTCGGAGCCCGTGGTGATTGCACCACAGATTGACAACGAGTCGCAATGGCTACTTGACAACATTACACGTATCAGGAGGGCAGCAAAGTCAACGAGATTTGGAGGGTGATCGACGAGTGTCGAGCATACTACAAGTCGCAGCCTGGGAATCAGGTGCATCTCCTCCTACTGTTTCAGATCCCTGACAGCATTGGTCTCATGTCATCTTTATCTCCAGTATACATCTGTCAGGGTCAGCTGCCTTTTACTACATAACCTGTTGGAAGTGCAGAGAAAGCTGGTCATGCAAGCAGAACAGCTACGTGAAACGACTGCAACACATGACGAGATATGTGATCGCTTGACGTCAGAACTCGAAGCGGTTCAGCTCAAGTATGAGGATTTGGAACGTACGAGCCATGATGAGAAAGAAACTGCGCTTGCGATCGAGAAAGGTCTCAGGGAGCATTATGATCAGATGAACAGTTTTTGGAAAGGGTGGGTATTCGCATCATGACGTGTTATCTCTTGCTAACGTCTCGGTTATAGCAAGTAAGTAGATCTGTTTATTTTTGCGCTATCTGCCTAAGGCCCATTTTTAGATGGAGACTGTAAATCACGAATGTCGGTCTTCACGGGAATAACTTGATCGATCTCGTTCAAGTAGGACGATGGCTCCGCCTCCGCCTCCTCTTCGAGCAGTAGAGCTGCAGTATTTCTACAGGAAAGAGTCAAAATGGTCCTTCTCGGGCAGCGGAGACCTGACTTTGTCTCGGGTGGAGACAGCCAAAGGCAAAGTCATTGACGACGAGTATGACTTTCATCTCTCACCTCTTGCAGACATGACTGCACCATTGATTTCAACCGCGCCTTCCTTGATGGCTCTTGGGGACGACTTTGATCAGGATGAGATCATCAAGGCAAAGCGGGCCAAATCACCAGGAAAGGCACATTGTAAAGTCTTTATTAGAGGCAAGTATTGATTCTTCCATCTATCCGTGTTTCCTGATTTCATTCTCCTCAGTACTCAGTGTGAAGGGTCTGAAGGTTCCTATACCACAGCATGCCACAGCACTGACGTGCACGTTGAACAATGGCATCCACTTTGTCACTACACCAGAAACACGGTTGTCTTCTGACGCGCGCATCAACCAGGAATTTGAGTTGTATGTCAATCTTTGCATTCCTTCCATGCCGACTTATGTTTCTCCCATCAAGGATTGAGCATAATAAGCTTGAGTTTACACTCACATTGAAGATTCAACATGATCCTCACATTGTCGCCCAGTTTAAAGCCCTCTCACCACCTCCACCGCCGCCGCCGCCTCCACTGCCGAAGCCCAAGGGTGGGATGTTCAGTTTCCTTTCATCATCTCTGAAAAAGACGGTCGTGCGGTCCACGCCGCCTCTGCCTCCTCCTGCACCTCCACACAAACTTCCGGATAATCTCGCTCGTTACCTGAAGCAAGACAGTATGCTTGCAAGAGCTTTAATTTCCTTTAAAGACATCGCAGCGCGATGTGATGTCCATCTACTAGAGATTAAATATCCCTTGATTGGTCAACATTCTGAGAGTTCAGGAGGTGCCACGACGATGGAACTGGGAGAGATCGTTCTTCAGATGTGCAGATTACTGTCCCTTCCAGGTGTTACGTCCAATCAACTACCCCAAAGCATGGATGAATGTCTTCGCAGCCTCAGACACGTCGCTTGGCATAAAATCACCTACTTTGAGGGTATGCTGATGCAGAACGGCGGTGATTGCAAGGTCAGTATTGCCACGGCTTGGTAACCATGTTGGATCTCACCAGCATGCTTTCACAGACTTGGCGACGACGAATGTTTAAAGTAACTGGCGCTAATCTCATTGCGTTCAATGATGTGACGAAGAAAGCCATGGCCACAATCAACCTGAAAAAGGCCATTGCGGTGGAGGACACGCAAGATGCACGATTAGCTGCGCTTAGTCCTGACGGTCGATGTAGGGATGATTACCATTCATTGATTGTGGTGGAACATTCCTTCAGACTTGTTTTCTCTGAGCAGGATATTTTATTCTTTGCTGATTCAGACGATGAGAAGGCGAAATGGTGTGCTGCTCATTATGGTCACTGGACCCCCACTGATCGGTGCTGTCCAGGCTAGAAGTCCTTCATGCCCTGGTTGGTCACATACCACCGAATCTACTCTGGTGGAGCTCATTTCGCAGCACCAACAAGAGATAGCTCACACCACCTCCACCGGCTCATCAGCCGGTACTATTGGCTTCTGTTTGACAAAACGCACTAGATTAGCATCATCACGGCTATCTGCCACCAGTTCTACTACACTTCCGAGTCTTGATGTACTATGTAGCCCAGGCCCTTAGATTTAATCATAACCGTAATTAGCAAAATAGACGTAAATATCGAGCCCTATAGCACCATCATCGATGTTCCCCGCCCTCAACACACTTGACGGCTACATTGCGCCTATAGGTTGCGCTCACATTTTTTGATGAATACTGGACCTGGTTCACATATTCAATCCCCTCACCATCCCCATGGCACGGCGATTTTTTTTTTAATACTTAATCTAGTGTCATGTTCACTAACCATATAAATTATTTCTGTGACTAGCTTGCAAAAGGTTGTACTCTACTGGAGACACATCCTACTGGATGCACGTGGACTTGCTGTCTCGTTCAATGGCAAAAGGTAGAAAGACGCCCTCGGCCAACCCCACCGGTGCTTTCCCTTCTCTACCAGAGCAAGACGAGCCTCGTTGATCCAGGCGGAATAACGCTGGTCAAGGTGGTGCTCGGCAACAGCTCAAGAAGGTCGCAGATGTGATCAATCAACCTCAGCAGGCACCCAGGAAGAGGACAGTGGTTCCAGATGATGTACCACCAAATCCCATGGCCCCTACTCCTCGACCTGTGAGAAAGCCCTCTCAGAAGCCTCAGAAGGCAAAAGTGTGTCTTTACATCTTGACACAGACTGATTGCAGGAGTACTAATGCGTTAAAATAGAGCTCGACCAAGGACACAATTACTCAAGGCTCAAGGTCAGGTTCATCCGTTCAGCCTGCCATGGCGGCGCCTGGAACCGATGTTTCAGTTTTCTCGGCACCAGAGCCTGAGCTTTGTGCGGCAGTCACGGGGTCCAGGTTTGGTTTGCAGGTTCAGGCTTCCAGGCCACCTTCATTCGTTGGACCGCAATCCACGCATGACTACGAACAACAACGGATTAGATACCAAGGTCGCCCACAAATTGGCAGCAGCTCAGGACAACATCAATCCGGCACACGCAACGAGGATGCAGTTCAAGGCACACCAGTCAGGCCCCGTGCTAATAATCATCGATCGTATGCTGATACTTTACGGCTGCCTTCTCCTCCTCGACCCATGCTGAAAGCTGCTGGTACTACTGCTCCCAATCATGCCAAAGTCAGATCACAATCCCACTCAACACCCCTTTCTGCAATTACAGAGGATTCATCAACATCAGCATCTGATCCTACTGCCACCCGTCTTAACACAGACAAGCAAATCGCTGTGCAGGTTGCCCCAGAACCTCAAGGCAACGCTGTTCTACAACGCAAACAGTCAAGCCAGTGTGCACCAGGACCTTCAAGATCAGGTGACGTGTTTGGTGGCGACAGCGATTTATCACTGACCAGTGGTTCGGAGACCGATGGTGAACTACCGCTTGTCCCGAAGCCATGGAACGTGGACCATGAGATGGATGATGATGGTGAACGACTGCTTGTCCCAAAGCCGCGGAACGTGGACCATGAGATGGATGACGATGAACCACGGGCCAGGGAGAGTCTCTATGAAACTGACAATGAAGGTCTTTATACCGACGACCCCGCCAATATGGATGGCCAGGGAGACGACCTCTATTTTGACAATGATCGGGACGTGAGGATGAACATTGATCCATGGGGGGACGATCAAGAATTCCCTAGCAACCTTGATGATGGTATGTTCAACTTCCTGTTTTATTTTATCTTTTGCTGAATACCTTCCAGCGATAGAGGATTCCAGTGAAGATAACAAAGAGCAAAGCCGGGATCATGACAAAAACGGGCAGATCCTTCCCGAAGTCCATCAACTTCCCCCCTCCTGCGAGACTGCACCCCTTCAGGCTGGGCGACCACTGAGCCCTCCACCCAGGGTTTCAATACCCTCCCGAAGTTCCTTAACAAATTCTCGTGTCCAGCGGCACCACCTCCTTGGACAATGATCTTCTTCGCTCAAGCCAGGAGTCCCACGTAACCATGCCCCTTCCGCTCCACCCTTGCAGTCTCAACAAGCCCAGCGATATGTTTCTCTGCCCCAGACATCTCGACAGCCGCGACCACCGCAGCCACCCATTTCCCAAGGGGATCCACTGCACGAATCTCAGGAGCACGACCAACCACAAGGTGCTGGCTCTAACCAGCGCCAGACTACTTCATCTCATACTCAAAGAAGTGACAGATGGGAGCCATTCGCGGATGGTCAAGTAAGTGATTGTGTCATGACAGCTATCACTGGCTTATGCTTACTCTCAGATCAATATGGACCATGATGTTGTCAATCGTCACCACAAACGTAACCGTCGTCCGCGTTCTCCTTCCCCCACCTATCTCCAGTCGGTTCGAAATGGGGACCACCCCCATCAAAAGAAGTTGAAACGTGGGGCTCATGATCAAGACGAGCGTGGTAGCAATGCGGGGACTGAACAGACAGACAGGTCCAGGTCCCTCACTCTAGTAAACAAAGATGAATCTCGAACTCCATCCCGTCAAGGCAGTAAGTACTCAAAGACATCCAAGGCTGATGTCGTGGCTCGCCCCGTCACCATGGCCTTTTTCGGCCCTCTGTGGTGCAAACTTCTGGATGAAGGGAAGGCGAAGCTCCACCTGCACCTCATGACTGACGATCCATTTCCCCCCTACGAAATGGCTATTGATGGCATCTGTACGGAAATCATCATCGAGTTGGTGATCAAGTATGAGGAGGAGGGGCTAGAACTCGAGGCCGGTGAGCTTTCTGCACAGTCAGTGCCTACAACTTGGATCCTAATTACAATGCATAGGATTTTACCCTGAATATGGGAGGCAAATGGCGATCATCGTAAGTTTTTACTCTTATAATGCTCGAGCTGACAAATCATTCTTCTCAGTTATATTCAGACACGCAGACCTTTCATAGTGAAGTCAAGAAATGTGTCACTCGTAGCATTGTGGATGACTACCACCTATTCCCACCCGAAAACCTTCAGAGCGAAATTGAACGGATCGAATTTGTCAAGAATAAAGCAGCGCGGCTTCTTGAGAATGCTCAATTCTTACGCGGGGCTCCTGATAGTTTGGTAAGTACTCGCCTTCAATTCCTCACCTCGAACTGGACAAAGTCTTTCAGGGGAAAACCAGCAATTTCGCACATCCTGCCCTCAAGAAGGTCTGTCTCGCTTACTTCTATAGTTCGAGTGATAAGGCACTGCGTCAATTTCCTGACTTCCAAGAGTACATCCCAGAGAGAGCATTGCTGCTCGTCGGAGCAATGGTATGTTGCATTGTCATCGAAATCAAGTTACTGACTTATTTTCATACCATCTAGGTTCGTTTTACATTGGAAATCTTTGCAACGCATGGGTTCAACAAGCGTGTCTCCCTCAATGTTGAACAAGTCGAAGGCCACTACACCAACCTTTGCAGGCTCCTGAATCAAGTCGCAGCTGATAAATACCATGGGCCAAAGCTCGACAACAAGCTCCGTCAATGGGCGAAGATCGGGATGTAAGTATTGTTTGATTTTAAATGTGCAATACACTAATGCTATCTATAGGACAGGATATGCTCCCAATAATCCCATCCTCGTCAACTCACAAGATTGGCAAGTTGTATTGGACTGATGGGCCATTCCTGTATTTTGTTTGAGTTGATTAGTTCAAATATAATGGTTTTATTTTCACTGGGCTGGGTGACAAGACTGTCATGTGCAGCTTTGTGCACAATGGACGGATTTGTGCGGTGCTGTACAGATGGGCAGATTTGTATGGTACTGTATGGACAGGACAGATTTGTACGGTACTGTACGGATGGGATGGATTTGTGCAGTACTGTACAGATGGGACATTGTGTACAGCACTGTATCATATGCCGGCAAGTGTTGATTCGGTGCAGCACTGTACAACCACCTCGGGTCTGTACAGCACTGTACAATATGCCGGCAAATGTCGGTTCAGCACACTGCTGTACAGACCGGACCTTATGTCAGATTTGTACAGCACTGTATGGCACGCATCAGTGAATAGTGCTGTCACAGTCACGACCATAGCAACAGTGCTGTCCGGCATTGTGACAGCACTGTTACAGCACTGTTACAGCAGTGGACAGGGGGGGACCTTCCTATAATGCTGTAACCCCTTGACAGCCATGTGCAGCACTGTACAGGGGCTAAGTGATTTGCAGATGCACGCCCAGTGATTGGATGTGATCTCGAAATGACTGCCTGGTCCCAATGTCCTTGCAAGGAACGAGATGTGCCACAGATTCTGTGGCTTCATACTGTTTGCAAGCTTTACATGACATCTATTAATGAGCATTTCACGACCAGAGTATTGACAACATACCTTTTGCTTGATATTCGAGTGCTGTGACGTCAATAAATCCCTTACCATTGTCGCAATGCTGTCCAATACCTCAGGGTCTTCGATGCCTTTCGCTGGTATCTTAAATGTTGCTGTATTCTTCTTCGCATATTCCTAGTGTTGTTAATTTATGGTTTCCGAGGACAATGTCACCATGGGTGGGACTTACGAGGATCTTCAAGGCTGTTCCAATGACATACCCGGTCAAGTTCGGTGATAGCAAGCAGCATCAGAGTCGTTCCTTCAAGACATCCTTGAATTCTTCGGATGCGATGTACTTCCATGTTTCATCCCGCTGCATCAGCAAAACAGTGATTTTACCACAGTGGTACAGTGGGTACAGTACAAGTACAGTCTTCACAGGCACAACAAATATTGCTTATTAAGCAAAGAAAATCACTTTTAGCCATACTTTATGTCACTGTACAGTGGGGACCTAACTGTACCACTATACCACACTGTATCACTGTACAGCACTGTACAGCACTGTGCAATCATACCCTAGTTTGCTGATGTGATTCTGTTGTTTAAGAGACATAATGGATGCTTGAAGTTCGATGATCATATCAGCTTGACACAGCTATTCTATGTCAGCAAGCAACCTGGTGACAACAGGTTGAGAAAGGAAACGAACCTGTGAAAACTGAGCGAGTGCATCAGCAGCAAGGCCCAACCCCATGCACATCTTCTCCATGAATTCCTTGCGTCGTTTCAGCTCACGTTCAGGGACCTGATCTTCATCTGACAATGTGCGTGCACGACATTGAGCTAGTGCATATGGAAAATCATCGAGATCACCATCAGCACTTGATGCTCGCTCTGGGAAGTTGTGTTGTGTGTCCCCAAGCCCATTGGAGCTAGCCCAACTCTGTCCACCCGGAGTAGGATCGGTAGTAAAGCTACTAAAGTCAGACCCACTAGACTCTCTGAACAGACCCATGTCCAGTTGAAAGCGAGAGAGTATACTTCCCACCATTGTAACCCACAGCAGGACAGAGTTGGGTGAGCAAGGGAGGTGACGGGGAAGTCACAGCACTGAACGTGTCCAATGTGTCCATGTTTGTATTTACGCTCGCTTAAAATACGCCCAACAAAGTCACTCACTTCAGTCATTCCGAGAAATAGTACTACGAACAGTACAATACACCACAAGTAGCTACATGAAATAAACTCAGAATTGTTGGAACGTACTCCATTGGTGATACGAGGAATCCCGAGAGACATTACTCTCAGCATTTGGGACCCCTGGAGTTGGTGCATAAACAGGTTGATGCGGGCTAGCGGATTCAACCCAATAATACCCTCCTTGACCGGGAAGTGCCTGTACTAGAGATACGGGAGCATAGGGATGTGGTGCCGATGGGTGTGGGGGAATCGAATAATAGTGAACAGGAGGTGAAACCACGGAGTTGGCAGGGACTGCTGGCAGAGTGCTTGAAGTGCTGTGACTATTATAATAGTGGGCCGGAGCTAGGTACACTGGAATAGAATAAGCTTGAGGGGGTACAACGCTTGTGACGGCGCTGCTGGAGGCAGCTGGAACATGGGAGGCCGGAACAGGCAGGGCGCTCGAGGCACCGCGATTGAATATTGATGCCGTGGCGGGAAGATTGGGTATCTCCGCAGTGGTATGGTTGGCTGAGGTTGACGCTGCAGCAATTTCACGGGCTTTCCCCTTTCCCTTCCCTTTCGCTGTTGTTGTCTTGGATACCTTTCTATTCACCACAGCTTTCACAAATGCCGGTGCTGGTTGTTGTTCAGAAGCATCCGTTGGAGAACCGGTTGGAGCAGACTCTCCTTCGGTTACTTTTGCAGCACGTAACAACGTTGCAGCTCGCAATCACAGGCTATCATGGTTCGTGACCATGGCTGCTGTGAGTTGTTTGCGAACATCAGGGGGAAGGACGGATAGAATTCAGCGATAGTTATGGAGCGCGTGGGTGTTGAGAAGATATGTGCCAGTTGGGGAATGCTCGATGACCTTCTTCGTCCATGTTGAAACTAAACGTTCTTGGTACTCGTGCACGTTGCAAAAGGTATTGCAGTGAGCGATTTCGCAATCGTGCTGGACGTTTACTCCACAATATAATTCCTTGCAATCTTATTAGTCAATCAGGGATTCGATTAGGGCCGATTTGACCTACATTTGGTGTAACAATGACTCTTTGCTCGGGCACAGCTTCTCTGAGGCACAGAACCTGCAGGCGAGGATGTAGGTTGGGGAGGATTTCGAACTGACTGACCACAATGTGAGACACAGTGTATGGCAAGTCGCAATGACTGAGGAGCTCAATCACTCGTCCAACCCACTGTTCGGATGCGGTCGAGTGTTGCAAAATGGTATAGCCTCCTGGGTTAACCTTGTCGCCATCCATAGTCACGACAGAATTGACACTGTAGAATAACTCGGTTGCTGGGATTTGATGTACAAGCGATTGAGGTAGTTTTCCCACCTCAGTTGTCTGCCATTCAACTGGAGGAACAGTTTCCCTCTTCCCATTCACAACCCAGGTTGGCAAATGGGTTGCACCTGGTTGTACGGGAGAAAGATCAGGTATCCCCATCAATTTCCACTGCCATGGATGGTTGTTCATATATTCCTGGACATGTGTGCCTGCTTGGACCCAGCATTTGGTATTCGGATCGAGCCAGAAACCACCAGTAACAATATGCTTCACGTCGTCTTGTCGAGCGAACATATGGCATGAATCACAACTCAGAGCCTGGCGATTGCTGAAGATTGCTGACAGCCGGAACATGTGATTGAAAGACTCAAAGCGCTCAGTGGAGAAAAGTATCGAGGGACCAAATCACCGGATATACATGGGGAGATGAAGAAGAAAGTGAAATTTTGCCTTTGAGATGAGGATGCTGGGTGCACACTGTGCTGAGACCGTCAGGAAGTCCTCAATGATGCGTGATAGATCTGCCTGCAATAACGTTGAGTCAGCATTGTCCATATCAGCACGACATTGTTAGTACGAACCAAATAAGTCTCGGTATCCTCAATTTCTGTGTGCCAGAGAAGTACAACAAGCCGCCCAATAAGAGTCCATCCATCCAAGACCGTACGTGGTACGAGATCATAAATTAGATAGGGCATAACTTGCGCGAGGCTCTTAAAGTGTCGCCCAATAAGGCTCCCTTTGTATTGGACCATATAATCGGCACCAAGTGTTATGTCTCCTAACCCGTCCTTTGCGAGGGAATCCAGATGAACTTGGAGGGTCACGAGTGAATGAGATTTGTCCAAGATAAATGTTGTTTGACCCCAATAATACTTGACAACTCCAAGAAGGATTGTATGGAGAATCTCAGTCGGGGTGTCCTTGTGAATGTCGAGACCTGGTATTCCGAGCAGTGGATTGATGTAGTTGTCAACAGATTTACCCTTCAATAGTTCTTCTAGATCCTTCTCCAGGGCTGCACGAACATCGCCTTCGGCTAGGCCGGGCTTTCCAGCAGTGCGTTTTTGCAGACGCTTCCCGAGCTCCAGGAGATGCTGGACGATAGCGGCACTTGCTGCGTTATGCGTGCCAGTCGTACTGACTTTTTTCTTGACTTTGTCAGTTCCGCCGGACAGCTTAGCCAAGTCTATTTGCTCCTTAATATTCGTGAGTGTTTCATCCACCATCCGCAGCTCGCCACACTGGGAAAATGAGTATCACAATAGCATGATAAAACCAGCTGATACGAACCTTGAAAATTGATGTATACCCCTCGTCCATCTTTTTGGCCACCATCATTCCACCAACCTTGCAGGTACGACAGAAGAAATTGCATTTCAAGCCCCCATGACTGCATTCCTTGGCTTGCATTGGGTTGTCGCCTGCGTGAAAGAGGTCGTAGGGAATCAACATAATTTCTTCTTGATACTTTGAGTCCCATGTGAGAACTCCAGTCTCAGCAGCTTTCCTGTGAGTGCCAGACATCAGTACAGTTTCCGGTTCCAGTGGGGGGAGCATCACACCTTAGAGAGTCCCGAAATCTGTGCATTAACTCGAGAGGGGTCGCATGTGGCGATGACGAGACAAAGCGCACACAGAACTCTTTTTCCACCATCTCACGTGGCATGGCAGCATTGGACATGTAGATAATGTGATGTTTGTTCCACTGCTTTGAAATATTTGCCGATACATCATCCATAAAGATGACGAGGGGCACAGTGAGAACCAATCGGCCCCCTGACTTCATGCGGAGCGGATTGGGCATGCGCTTTAGGAAAGGAGTAGATGATTCTAATATTCCCATCCACTCAATCCATTGTAGTAAATAGAGTAAATATGAGACGAACCCGTGAACGTGACTCCCGACGCATCGGAACAACTTGAAAGCTCCTCAAATGTGCGAGAAAAGGTTGAGACAGGGACAATGACTTGCTCCGGATCAACCGCAAAGCCTTTCTGCACAAGCTCGGGTGAAATGGAGAGAAGCAACAGGTTTCACTACTTACGTCAGTCTGAGAAACCCTATTCCCCAAGGAGAGGACTTCGGTCTCTGGTGTTGGGCCGACTCGTGCTTGAAACAACTTCGTCGGGATAAAGTACCCCTTGGTGCTCTGTTGCAGTAGCTCGTCGACAAAAAAAACCTTGCCATTGACCCAAACAGAAGGTGGAGCTAAATCATCCGGGAGACCCATAAGCATCTTGCTGCCATGCTGCACCTGGGACATCCGTCCCTGTCCATCTTCAGGATAGTCCTGCATGGTTAATCGAGTCAACAGGTTGGCAAAATCCTGTGGTAAGGTCGATAAGCTTTGCCTAGGATCAGAGCGGTTGGTCCACATACGAGAGCAATAGCCTTGCTGATCGAGTTCAAGTAGAATATGTTCCCAGAGGGGGACGTTATCTTTTCAGTTGGACTTTGAAGGAGCTCGGTGATTCGGTCTTGTGACGACTTCACAGCGACTGGGGACATCAGGTGCGCTGAGCGCTGTCGCCCACTCCAGTATGGCCCTCTTTTGTTGATCCGAAAAGTGGATCTGAGGTGAAGAAAATAGCAAATGGGTGAGAAATTCCTGTCAAAACGTCAGGAAATATAGGAGGGTGAGCAGATGCGACATACTGCCTTTGAGCGCCAAGGATAGTATGGGGAGTTAGAAGAGACTACAGTATCCCTCACACGTGTCCGTGTCCTGGAACGATAGTTCGTTCCAAAGAACGGGACTGATCGGTCATCAGCATGGACCTTACATGACAGTATTCACACCTATACCTTTAATCTCTGAGGCGAGATCATCGAATAATCCATTTTCATCATCACTTTCGTCCGTGGTATCACAGTTCGTCTCGAGACCAAGCTCGACATCTGGACACAGCAAGCACGTTATGGCGGGTTTCTCCTCCTCCATTTGATGCTGCATCTCTTCAAAGTGGTCCATGAACGCGTACCTGCGGTCCGATAATAAATCACCACAGAGATCTCCAAGTGGATAATTCACATCATCAGGGGATTCCTCAGCCTGCGGAGACGTTGAATGGGGAGATGACAGGCGCGGATCGTCTGCGGGAGACATGGGATCAATGGAGATCGAAAGTTCGGGTTGCATCTTAAAAGGAGCTGAATGAATATTCACGGGAACATTGTTGACAACGGTCTGGAGAGCTTGAATACAGTGGACATGCTTTTTTGTCTGAAGGTGCCCGGAAATATGGCTGCGACGCATCGAATGTGCGACGCCAGTAAACCTCTCGCAAACTTTGCATTGGACTAGCCCCAAGATGGACAGATCGAATACTGGACAAAGACAGGTTTGAACCTCCATGGAGCGGCAAAAAAAACCATCTGCATACCATTTGGATCAAGGGAATCATGGTTCCTGGACCTGGGCATCAGACCGTAGCAGCGATAGGTTGAATGCACGCCGGGAGGAGGAAGAAGACGCTATCCAGTGTATAGTTGGCGAAAACTGAGAAAACTGCATCTGCGTGGCCATTGTCTTGCTGCCTGCGCGAGGTTTGGTACGTAAAACGATTCCGATCCCTTCCGGGTGAGCGAGGCAGGATGGAGATGTCGATGAGGCAGCTTCAAGCAGGTTCCCATGGAACGTCCTATGTGCATGTGATGCTTTCAGATCTCAGTCGACAACAAGAAATGTTCCAATCTCTCAGTCGACGTGACAGGAAACGATGTCTCTTCCAATACCGTGAGTGATGAGTGCTATTCAGAGCAAGACGAAATTGATGTTTCTCGTACAAAGCTGCTTGAACGATGACGAACGTCACTTTCTCTCATTTACTCGCGTTTTTCACTGCATCGGATGGCATCGCCAATAAGAATCTCGTTTGAACAGTTCTCAAATGAGGCCTTGGCAAGTGGCTGTGGCCCACTGCTTCTACAGATTATGAACATCCATTCCGAGACCCACCCTCCCTCTTAATCGACATCTACATCAAGAATCCCTTCACTGCATCGGATGGCATCGTCAATGAGAATCTCATTGAGTGGTTCTCCAGCGAGGTCCAGGCCACCAAGGCACGGTGCTTCTATGGTTTCCAGATTATGATGGAGAACATCCATTCCGAGACCTACTCTCTCTTAATCGATACCTACATCAAGGATCCCACACAGTGTGAATATCTCTTCGACGCCATGGACACCACCCCTTGTGTCAAACGCAAAGCTGACTGGGCTCTCCGATGGATTTCGGACGAACATTCAATGTTGGCCGAGCGCTTGGTAGCCTTTGCCGCAGTCGAGGCATTTTCGTCTCCGGTTCTTTCACATCCATCTTCTGGTTGAAGAAGCGTGGCTTGATGCCTGGTCTCACATTCTCAAACGAACTCATTAGCTGTGACGAGGGAATGCACACCGATTTTGCGTGCTTGCTCTCCAGCCACCTCAGGCGGCATCCTCATCCGTGTGTCATTGAGCGGATCATCACAGAGGCGGTCAAGATCGAACAGGAGTTCTTGACAGGTAAGATTCATTTGAGAGCTATACTGGATGCTGAGCATTGTTCGTAGATGGGCTGCCTGCAGCTTTGATCAGAATGAATGCAAAGCTTATGTGCCAGTACATTGAGTTCGTCGCCGATCGTCTATTGGTCTCTCTAGGCAACAAGAAGATCTACAATGTCACGAATCCATTCGACTTCATGGACATGATTTCTCTGCAAGGCAAGACCAATTTCTTCAAGAAGCGAGTATCAGACTACTCGAAAGCAAATGTAAATCATAACAACCAGAAGAGCGAAACGGTCGGTAGCAAGGTCTTTGTAAGTACTTTTCCTCGTTGACTTCAGTGAACAGCTCATTAGAAGAGGACTTCTAAAGCTTGCTCTTCTGTTCTCTGTTATATCATTTAGACTATTGTTACCTCATGATATATGCACGCCATCATATTCTGTCTGTAGATTTATCATTGTACTAGCATTACATGTTATTGACCACTCGCGATACCTAAATAAATACCATACCATCATCTTATCACTGTGGGAGTTGACGATGACAGCGTCGGTCACATGATCCAGTTGTCACTTCACCTCCGCCGTATTGTTCCCGCCACCATCATCAACGTTTCAACATCAACAGACATCATTGCTCAGCTTCAGCCATGTCATCAGTTACGGTCTTTGCTGACACCCTTTGCTCTGATAATGGATACATTGTTGAGCTGATTTTTTTGGATATCCACTTCTCTGGCACTGTCACACTTCTTCCCTCCCACATTGTATGTTTCAGTGTCGACTTTGGGTTTCTGCACCTAACGAACATCCCAGCCAATTCAAGTAATGGTCAAACTTCCTGACGAGTATGCTGGGAATCTCTATCCTGTCATTGGAGGAGACAGTGTCCTTCCAAGGGATAAATTACAATGCAAATATGCCGGATTACACCCGCCAACAGTAAGTTTTAAACCGGCATCTACAAGTGCACTGATTGAAGAAAATCGCGTCACAGAATATGTTCCCCTTTTTCCCCTTGAAAAGAAGCTTCAACCATCAGAATGAACAACACTGGCGCCGCCTCTTAAATGAAATTCAGTGTACACTCCCGGAATCTGCCAAGAAAGTTGACAAGAATCACTCCAATCTTATGAAGGACTTTTTCTGGATGGTGTTTGTTGCTACTTTTCCTTCTTTTCCGGGCGGAGAATGGGATGCATGGGATGCGCGCATCAGCATGGACGGTACCTTCATTACAACATGGCTTGGAGAACCCAGACTGCAGTACCTGAGGGACTCCCAGACACCTGACGCAGTTCGTCAATTTTTTTTCGACGAACTGAAGGAAGTCGTTGAACATATTTTCTCTACATCAATCCGGTCCAGTCCGTAGCTTTGTAGCTTTTAATGTACTGCATAATGTCAATAATAGCATGTGTTATGTCTTGCATGTCGCACTCTGGCCGTTTAATGTTTATTCTGCAGTTGCCGCATAGCAGCTTGTATCTTATCTCTTGTACAAGCACGCAAGCACGTATCAGTGCGTATGTCCGATGGATATAGTGATGGTGCTTGCGGAACAAATGGCATGGTGTTACCATGACATTTCTGCCGTCTGCTGACCACACCTCTGCGTGTGACGTGTTGTGGAGACAGGTGCCACTGCAGGCTGAATGTCACATCATGGCTTATTAGTGCTACCGGTGACCTCAGATGGACCTCAGGGATTCCAGGTCAACGAAATATACAATTAGTTATGGCTGACCGACGATTGCTCAAACGGGTGTACCCTGTTCTGTTGAGATATATTTGGCATTGTATATGGGACACACAAAGGATTTTCGGCATATGTGTGGTAAATGCCTCGTTAGAATAACCGTGTAAGTTGCAGGCCTGCAGTTTCAGTGGCATGTTGGAACGCTACGTTGTCCTCTTGCGAGCGAGAAACTGCAGAGCGTACTATAATCGAGCGGAGCATTAGTTATGAGGGCGACACCACTCGAACGGCGGTAAATCCCGCTCGAGCACGGCACACACGTGCACCGTCACCCGCACACCGATCCCACGGTCGCAGGTCGGCAACTGTCCAATGGTGCTGCTGCTATTTTAAATAATAAACCTAAGAAAATAAATATACGTTACAACTAGTACCTCCCATGAAGACACGCTACCGTAACCCCATTTCCAGATCTCGAGAAACCCAAACATGTTGTCAGGCTGTTCCAGCGATGACGTCTCCCAACACTCCGAGTGGACCCGCTCACAGATTCCTCCTTTTCGTCCCCATTGATCGACGTCTGAATCTACAGCGGCGGGTCCAGATCACATATAAGTATGTATAATATCCTCCAGCGAGCCACGAGGCGGGCAACGCGAACGAGAGAACTCGGTATAGAACTCGAGCTGATCGTCGAGTGTTGATGGTACATTGGTACTGTACACCTCTTGCCCATGAACGCGTTGACCGGTGACCAGTCATGATTTCGATTCTGATTCCTAAACGTTGATATCGCCCATCCCCGAACTCACACAGGCACCGTCGTCATACGAGCAGGACATAGTGCCCCACTACCGTACGTGATGCAATCGACACAAAAGCTTGCTGACCAGTGCAATTGCATCTCGATACGATCACGAGGCACTGGAAGACGCACACAAGAAATTTTGGAGTTGCAAGTCGAGTTGCAGCAGTTCAACAAAAGAGAATGCCAGGGAGAGAGGTGCACGAAGTTGAATTTGACATCTTTCTTTGCACTTTAGCGCACGACATGGAAAATTGACAATCTTTCGACCGAGATCTCGACAGCCAGCCTTGCGCACCCGACGTCAAACGCCATCTGTTTTGCTGTCATCTACGTTGTCACCTTCGTCATCAGCTGCGGAAATTCAGTACTCAGTACTTGGCATCACAAACCGATTCACGACCCCATCTG
>JBBPJQ010000747.1:0-13970 GCA_038088795.1 Boletus rex-veris
TTGTGAGCATCTAGAGCGCCCTTGATGTCGTCACGAAAAGTGGCGGTAGCGTTGACAATGTGGTTCATAGTAGATCCGATGTCGGTGAATTTGGTAGACTTGAAGTACGCGGCGGCGGCTTCAAGGAGGTCGTGAACATAGTCCTGCAATTTCTTCTCAGATTCCTTTGCCATTTCCCAAAAGTCAGTTGAGGTTGGCTTGCGTTCCACAAATCCCTTGATTACACCCGTTACTACGCGGAGAGGCAGCCGGCGGGAGATAGGCATCTATGATATTGGAATGAAGATAGGAAATAGGGCAAGTCTACAAGTACACTCACTTTGTATGCCCTCAAGAATATAAGAGGGACTGGAGAACGCTGCACGAACATCAGTGCGTCGTCCAACACACTCTCGACCTGGATCGCCTGATACTCACATGCTTGTGAGACTGCCTTGACCACATCTAGTGAAATTGGTTGAACCAGAGTTGAGTTGGGACTTGGCATCGGACAGAAACGCAAGAAACCTACCACTGGTGGCTTCCGCAACCTTAACTTGTATGCCTGCATCTGTACCGCTATCACCTAGTGTAACACCCGTAATGGATAAAGCGAGGATATGGCATCTGAGGTTACAGACCAAGGCGGGAGTAGATGGTTCTCCCGGGCCGTGAGAAATATACTACAGCACGTTGTCGAACCTTCCTACCTTCCAACTTCAGGTTGCGAAGATCACCAGCATAAAAGGAAAGACGGACATGCATCAAGCATGGCCCAGCTCAGGAAATATATCCCGGGATTAATTGTGATGCAGACTTGAATACGGGGTGCCAGAGGTCCTACCATGTCGCTGGAGTCCGTCACCGTGACGCCTTCTTCCTCCTTGCCAACCACCACCGCACCTGCGAGTGGGTCTCCTGGCCCTCTCCTCGAACGGGCATAATGAAGAATCTTTTTGTACAAGATCGTCCAGTATCAGGTGGAACCTCAATATTTCAATCCTCACAGCTGGCAACTTGGTTTGCCTCGGCTCCACTGCCCGACAACTAAAGCAAGCTCAAAAGCTAATATGTTTGTAATATGGCATATATTCATTCAAGACTATGCATCCATTCAGGTGGGTGACAATGAGGCCATTCCGCACGAGCCGAGATTTCCGAGATGGCTAGTCGTGCTGAGCAGCGTTACACACACATTCAACCAATGTAACATCGGCGGCCTGTTCCTCATGGGCCCGGGCTCATACATAATTGTCTACAGCTGTGGTACAATAATTGGATGCTTCAATGCGTCTCAAACGGTCCGTCCAGCTTCGAAACTTCGAAAGCGTCATCGAGGTGTAAGCCAGCTCATGTTTACGTCGTATATTCCAGCCTAACACTATCCACAAACACACGGTTTCGGTTTGCGACGTAAGCACGGGTACTACAGTCGACATCCCTATAATGCATGGGGTAATAATGCATAAATCACATGTCGCATTGACTTTTGATGTTCCCATTGTGGGGCATGTGAAAAGTGTGGAAAATTTGCATATCACCTATTGCAAGGGCAGCCGAAGTGGAATATGCAACACAGTGGAGCTATATAGGTACAGTGTAAACCAATGTGTGGATACGGTGTGGTCAATTTGCATTGTCCACTGCTGTCCACAAGTACTACAATCACTGTATATAAGGGATGAACATGGGGATGTACTACAATATAGAAAATGAGGCAAAACGTCGACCAGGAGTTGTCATCTGCATACCTCTGTCTCGCCAAGACATCCCACAGATCTCAGAGGGGAAACCCAACTTATGCAGACAGTTCAGAATCTCAAGGCCCGGAATCGTATCTTTGGTGAACCACCAACTCTTGGTGACCTTTTGGAGCCTCCGGAAGAAAAGGAAATCAGTGCAGAACCATCTGATGAGGTGGACAAGACTGATGAGGTGATCACTCATATCGTGAGCAAGGAAATAGCGGCGGTAGATGCTGAGGTAATCGAGGACAATTCGGATGATGAAGACAGGCCTGTGGACCCACCTGTAACACGGGCGAATGCTTCGTTACTGAGCAGGCAGTCAAGGCATATATGGTGATGCAGAGGAGATCATCACTCTAACTCATCATCTCTACCACTTTTGTGCTAATTTACGACGTCAAGAGCTCCTCAATGCTCAGCAGGCTACACTAGATAGGTATTTCAAGCAGTAACACTGTATCATGTATCATCTACATTTTGTGTAGCATTTCCGCTCTAGTGGCAGCCACCATGGGAAAAATCACGATGATGCATATGCATGGTAGTGCATAGCAGTTGGGCTGCTCCCGACGTTATGCATTATAAGGATGTCGACTGTAGTTCGATTTTGTATACGTGGTGGTGCTAATGTGATTCGCAGAACATAGAATACTCAAAATTAACGTTGGATCTCAGAACGCTTTGTGGATCGAGCGATTCAGTAAATGCAGAAGCGGCACGGTCTGGAGTTGGGCTGGTTTGAAGCCAGGGTGATTACGGCAATGTCAGGTCGCATTGCGAAACAGGCGGCCAGGACATTTCTACGCAGGTTGAAAATGTGCACGAGTCGAGTGAATGAGAATATCTGACTTGCACGATGGAGTGCGTTGATAAAGTGGTAGCGGATGAGTACCGGCTTGGGTATGAGCTGAGGAATCAAATATGCGTGAGATCGGGAACGACCGGTGGGTTCTTTCCAATGTTAAAGTAGCACTTTTACTGACTTACCTCAGCAAATAGCTCTGGTTTTCTTTTCCCTTGCAAGTTTAGAATTGTGAGATAGCAGTTGCCGAACACCACCTAAAACACCAAGGCCAAACCGCAAAGAAGGTCCAGCAGAACGTGATTATCACCCAGGATCACGAGGTGACTAGACATACGAGAATTGATTAATCTGATTCACTGATGAGAGCACACGTGTAGAAGCACCACTCGCAAACAGGCACACTATCGCCTTGACCACGTATTTCTCCCTTGATCTGTAGGTGGGTGTGAGTCAACGCTGAACAATGAGTGAGTGCAAGTTGCAAGATAAATTAATGCTGACCATTTTCCTAGACACTCCAAGATCAATCGAGATCAATGGCCGTGCGCGTATGCTCTCACTTATTTTCTTGGAAGATGGCAAGCACCTTCTGAGTGGCGGCGATGAATCGATGATCAGACAGTGGCGTGTCCGGATGGCATGGAGACCGGAGAAGGAATGAAAACGAGTGGTATTGTCACGGCGATGGCTCTTTCAGGCGACAGCAAGTTGGATTATCAGCACTGGGGAGCGTGTGGCCAATGTATGGAGCATGAGGTCCCGTCAAATTGTCATCACGGTGAGCAAACACTCGGATTGGGTAGATGCGGTCCACGTGTCCCCCGATTCGACGAAATTCGCAACAGGGTCAAATGACAAGAGGGCGTTCATCTGGGATATATTGACTGTGAAACGACTCGTCGGTCCCCTTGAACACGAAGATCGCGTGGGGGCGGTGAGATTCTCTCCAGACGGGGATCGCATTGCGACTGGCACTGCCAGTGGAATGTTGCGAATCTACGATACGCACCACTGCGAGTTACTCAGGACCATTCCCGTCTCAGTCCCTTCACACCCAAGTAATCTCATTACATGGTCCAGTCCTTGGAGCATCTTCGCCTTGGTATCCAAGAATACACTGATGCACATCGATGTAAACATCGGACAGACTTTCTCCAGCTGGACAATTCCGGGCGACCCAGTCACTCATTTCTGGTCCATCGCTTTTGGATCCATCGTCTCATCCAACAACAGTAAATTCATCGTTTCTTTCGTGGGCCGTTCTATTTCACTTTGGGATACTTCGACGTCCGCGCGGATCAGCGCTGACATCCAGCACCCGACACACATATGGTCAACCGCACTTTCTTCGGATGATAAACGCTTGGCGATCGGCGATGCGAACGGCAAAATCACTGTACGGAGTCTCAACGATATCATCTCCAACTACTATCTAGTTGGTCAAACAGTGATTCAGCAACCCCAGAATAGAAGCAGGGAAGACCCTCCGCCGCAAAACGAGGATCTCCATGGAAGACTTCGTGCACTAGAACTGCGTTTTGGTGTGTCCTTTGGCGGCCTGTTTTCCGTCTTAGTGACCGTTAAACCAGATGAATTGAGTCGAGGAGCGACGCGGACGCACGAGCTCCTTCGAGCAGAGCAGCCTATCCCACTACACATTTCGGATGGAACTTACCGTATCAAGAGCAAGGCTGGAAATCTGTACCTCGCGTGCTCGTTAGACGATGCCGGTGCGGTTTTCATGCAATCAGACCGCACGGACAAATCCAGTATTTTTCAAGTAGTCCGTCATTATCTCTTTTGGCTGGGTTTGCCCACGTTAACTAATCTGGACAGTGGACCATATCTCCCGTTGCTGATGGAGCCTACAGCATCATGCGTCACAGAGGCAACTCGGACGCGTTGAGCGTCGGGAACCCCAATGCATTAGTCTGTTTTTCTGGTGGCAGGCACGCCACTTGGACCATTGAACCTAGAGGGGATTCATACGTGTCAGCCTTGACTGCTCAACGTTCGACTCCCATATGACACACCACTCACACACCACGACAGGATCGGAAATGCTGAAGACACCTCCGCCATCCACCTTACACAGCCTTCTCGAACTGTAAGCCAGTTTATTTTCAAGTTGTGTGCTCCTTGCTAAAGTTTTGTCAAACACGCGCTAGGTGTCGGTCGCGCCTCGTGATGTAGGTATTATTGATTGAATGACATGTATACCCAGTACTAATATACTCTGGTGAACACAGAACAGTCAAAATCAGCGTTGGGTCCTGAAACATCTTGCGGATGGAGTCTTGCAGTAGATGTTGGACAGGCACAAACTGAAGTTGGTTTGACTCGAAGAAAGACATGGCGCCTCCAATACATACCCTACCCCGACATTCGACCGTGTACAATGTCTCCCATACGATGATCATTCCACTGGTTTCTGTCATGCTTTCAAATTGGTGCATGGGAATCCCAGTATTACCCAGGTCGTTCCGATGACCATTCCATAGAGAACGAGTATTTGAACTTCTCCGTCACTCAGTGATGATGGTTCCGAATGTGAGAAGTCGGGACTCCTGAAGGAAAGGACCATCAGAGGCTTGTTGTGCGCGATGGACTGACCTTGTTCGCTGACAAGAATATGATTCTGCCCTAGCACGGTGGTGAAGTTCGCGCGCACCATGAGAAACGACTCGGTCCAGCAAACTTATCTCAAGGGATTTACATGTGAAGGTCTATATACAACGTGGTCTGGTGACCAGATTCTGAATTGAGGCTGTATACCATCCTGGAGCGTGAAGTCATCAAGTTACTTCCCTATTGTTGCTATCCCACATCACTGGCACAGTGCGGTTGTCGATCGTGAGTGACACTGCCTCGGCATTGAATGTCGCTGGATCCTTGACTCAAAGCCAAATTGTTCTGTAAATTTGCTCCGGGTCCGCGGAGGCAGTCGACGAACGTGATATGTACCTACCTGCACGTCGATGGTATGGTACCGCGACGCAAGTTATTCTATGCATGAGTGAATGGCAGAAGGCGGCCAGTGCCAACAGTGGCAGTTACTAGTTGAGCGACATCACATCAAAAATGTCACAGCCACACAAGCTAAGCCATCATGCTATGTACTCATGAACTCAGGTCAGCCTTCCTCCACACTCCTTGAACACACCAGAGTCTTGGAAATGTTCTATGAACTGCGCGAGCAGCCTTGGTTTGGCCTCTACTTGACCTACCAGGTCGTCTCCACCACGCTCTTTAGACTCCCGTACTGGTATCTCTCCGCTTACCCGCTGTCATGGCGTCCTCGCCCGAGCTGGTCGGTCACCCGTACTGTCCTTGTCCAGCTATTCAGTCATCTCTTTCGGGTGACTCAAAAGTGCGTCTCACGCTGGACAACATTCATACTGACGTTTCACACGACACGAAAGGACTGGCCCACTCGTTCGTTTCCCGACCCATCACGCAATCGCAGCCGGCCCAGGCGTTAAAGGTGTTTGGGTCAGCCCTGTTCCTCATCTCGTCACGGGCGCAATCCTCGTCCTTGCCCACACCGCCAACATCACCTGTGCTCGTATTCCCGGCTATTGGATTGACCGCGACACCACCCTCCCCGCTGGTGCCCCACCACAACCAGGCGACAAAGTTCTCTACCGTCTCCACGGGGGAAGTTACATCCAACTCTCCGCCCACCCCGTTGACCCAACCGCCAACATCGCACGAGGAATCTTGGCCCACTCCCCTCGCATCACACGGACATTTGCAATCGAGTATCGTTTGTCGAGTGCGGAACCCTGCGATAGGGCGAATTCGTTCCCAGCGGCACTGTTGGATGCCTTGGCGGGGTATGTTTATCTAGTGGAAGAGGTTGGGTTCCGGCCCGAGGACGTCATCGTACAAGGGGACTCTGCAGGTGGAAATCTTGCACTAGCGATGATGCGGTATTTGAGAGACTATACCAACTATCACCCTGATTTGAAGCTGCCACGGATGCCAGGTGGATTACTTCTTCTCTCGCCTTGGGCGGACTTAGGCGCATCGCACGAAGGGCCACTGAGTTCCCTTTCAAGCCCGTTCTCGGTGGATTATACAGGCACTGCAGGGCGGGATCGAAAACGCGCGGCGAACTATGGCAAAACCGCATTTCTGGGTCCATTCGGACTCGGGTTCGCAGAAAAGAATGCGTGGGTCAGCCCAGCATCGTTACACGCATGCGTCGACGCGCGGTTTGATGGATTCCCGAGGACGTTGGTGTGTGCAGGGGGAGCGGAGCCACTGTTGGATTCGATTCGGACGTTGTGGTGGAAGATGGCGAGGGATATGGGAGAGGGAGAAGGCAAGGGACGGGTCGCTTACCACGAGGCCAAGGATGCGCTGCATGACCATCTACTGTTTACGTGGCATGAGCCCGAAGCCGGGGAAACGTTGACGAGGATTGCGTCGTGGGTCGATAACGGGTCATAGAGGGACTCCAATGGCACAGATCCATTGGAGCGTACATATAGGCGTGATTTCTCTCCTTAATTTTGTTAATCCATGCACTCATCAATGTTTTTGTTTTCGTCCCTTTCACCCCAGTTGACAGTCTGAACGGAAAGAGGGCTATACATGCCGAGGTATGTCGCCCGAACTTGGCACGAATCCTCTTGTTATCGCTCTTAGAGCCCCCGAGCCTCATTCGCAATGGGGACTCGACTTTCCATTCCTGTTCGGTTGCTGCCACCCTATTCTCTCAAGAGGAAGCCTTGCTCATCAAACAGCTGCTTACGGAGGCATTTGTGAGACAGGGAAACAAGTGGGCTCTGGGTTTGTCGTCCTGCACGCGTCGCAATCCGTTATACCCCACTGATTCATCGTGCTTCAATTCTATATAAACTGTAACAGGGGACTCGCGAGCAGGGCAGCGACACAGCGACACGTTCATTGCTTAAAGCTTTACCCACGCCCGCCACTTCCAGCCAATTTCATTGCCACTCAGACCTTCTCTCAAGAACTCCCCCAGACTTCGAAGTAATGATCAAGTTCCTCAAAGAAGGCCATACAACTACTTTCTGCGAAGGTCACGCCAGCGCCTCTTCGGGATCTTCGCAAAGAACGGCCCCACATAAATATCTGCGCTTCGTCATCTACCCCGTTCGTCAGAAGTGTCGGGCAATCGATAGCGTGAGTTTGCTCTAGGCAAGACCAATCCCTCAACACTCCGACAAGGGTGAACTCTGACGGACCCAGCCTATACTGCGACGTCAGTGCACTTTACAGAGAGACTCGTATCTTTGAATTAACAGTACTGTCAACTTACAGGGCAGTGAAGGGTGCACTTAGCTTCTCAGGGAATACTGTGAGCTTACAAGAATGCTTCGCGTAGGACATATTCAGCCCTGCCTGATATTCCTAGTCGTATGTCGGCCCAGCCATAGGCACTGAATGACCGAAATGATACCTATGCCGGCTATGGACACCTGCACCATTGTTTCAACTACCTGCGACAAACGTTGCTGTGTCAGGCGGCGGATATGCTTGAACTCGGAGACTTTATGGAGAGATTTCGAGAACGATCGTATTGGAGACACATCGGTCTGTCGCGATTGGGAACAGGTTTATACCGGATGAGAATTATCAGAATTGGACAGAATGGGCGAAACAATGGAATTGAAGCTGAAGCTTGGACTCCGACGAGCGTAACTTGTGTCTCTCACGGATTGTTTAGTACAGAGACGTTGAGATACCACACCATCGATTCGCCGATATTCGGAGCCAGTTGCGCATTCTGTCTAGATGGTTGAGTGCTGCACCACATGAATGGTTGAAGTAGTCGCATCAGAACGACAAGAATCGTCTCAAGTTGACAACGCAACTCACCAGGTAATGTGTCCTTGATCTACACCCACTTCACAAAACACCCGGAATCACCGCCCGATTCTTCCGATGGAAGGCAGCTGAGTTCGAATGAAAGCACATCGTCCATCGCAGTGGACCGTCACGATGCACCATTTGATGGTGTTTGTGTCCCGGGTTGCTGAGAAGTTGAGTCGGCCGAGTCCGCCCACCAGTTTCAAGAACCCCGTCATATATCGGAAAGCACAGCGTCCGTGCACTGATCAGCGCTCTGCAAGATTATCAACTAGCCTTGTTAGACACAAAACGGTCTGCCCCAATTGTCTTTGGGCTCCGTCGCCAGTGAATTCGACAGGTTTGTTTGGCAGGGAAAGCAAGCTATGGTGGCAGGCCGTGGAAGATTTACACTCTGAATATCCATGCTGAAAGTTGAAACTGGTGTATGGTCGCAGAGCTTTACCGGACCCAGTTGAATTGAACGACCCGAAAACGAGTATCGAGCGGCCCTAATACGTTTCTATGCACAGTGGCGGGTGAGAATGAGTGGCTATTTTGTTATGATCTTGACATCTCGATAAAAAATGATAATGGAACCATAGAAGACAGTTCTTCACTGGTAATGTGTTTCAGGGTATATACGGGACTTCCTACACTCCTCATACGGGATAGTAGCTGTTTGAGATGTGCGAACGTTCTTGGAAGTCCACGCTGGTATTCTTCGTCCTTTCGCAAGAACCCGCGAGCGTGAGGGAAGCGCCAGGTGAGGCAAACCGCATCTTGCCCAACTCTGAAGGCTCTGACCTCCGAGCTGTCATCATATGTGTAGCAGTCTCCTCGGTCCAACCTTTCCCCTGCGCAACGCGGAACACAATCAGTAGCGTCGCGATTATCTGTACTTGATGGTGAGGAGGATACAGGAAGTCTTTGGACCGAGCCGCACCTGGAATTGGTTTAAGGACTGTACGAACACCTGCGAAACTGCATTTCCGATCCCAAAAAGGACAAGGAAAGTGATGGAAACAGCAGAGTAGAGGGCAGCCGATTCGATGATCATCGCAGCAATCGATGTGTACTGTGTCCCGTATTTGGGTCCCAGCACAGAAACAATGCGGTACCTAAATATCAGCAAACGAAGAACAATTGCGGTTGTAAGAATGATATTCAAAGCGAGTGATAAGCTCAGATAAGGAAGCGTAAAGTTGATTCCGTTTGTAACATAGGGGTTTGTGGTCGAAACCTGAATGAGGAACAGTATTCCCAATGCTGCAATTTCGTAGTGCTTGTTAGGTCTACTCACAAGCCTGCGATTGAACAGAAAATGAACATACCCACTGACCCCGCAAGCATCAAGCAGGGGAGGATCATCACGATCCAGATAGGAACGCGGCATCTCTGGTAGATGACTTTGAAACGCCACACCTGACGTTACAGTGAGTCATTGAGTAGACCGTCTAACTCGATGGTTACTGACCACTAGAGCGTCAGACAACCAGTTGGACAGCACAAAGGCTACGTTGCCTGCATTGTCCACAGGGATGGAGAACTCATTGTTCTCGTACGCATTTGGACCACCCGGATAGTTACGATCGTCGATGAACGCCATCTGAGTGAATGCCGCGAGTGCACACATAAATAGAGTTCCGAGAAGGAAGGATATGGTAATGTAAATCAGAAGGGGCAACCGCTTCTTGAATTCAACGCGATTTTTCTCGCGCACGAGGAGATGGAAGGACAAGAAGTATAGCGCGACAGTGATCCCGTAGGCGACAGCGCTGACGACCACGCCTTGAAGCCAGGACCTCTCGGAGAAGAGGGTCTGAGGGTCTTCATCAGGGACCCAACTTGAGTTTGACATGTCAGCCGGATAGGCAAGTATGATAGGTGAGGAAAGCGCGATGAGTTGATGTTGGCGTGGCTGATAACAAGGAGGATTGGACTGCGTTATATATTGAGGCACCCGAGCATCGGATGTACTGAAAGATGAAGCGGGATTCGCCCAACGCCGCCGGGACAAGTCGAGTGTAGGCAAGTACACGGTTACGAGTGGTTTGAGGTGGTCATCGCGTTTTTACCGGGAAAGTAGCTTCGCGGAGATACAGTGGGATCCGTCGTGATCATGATGATCCGATTTTGACCGGGGGAGAAGCACTTTCATCACATAGTCGTGCGGCGTATGGAAGACGCGTGGGAGGATTGTCCCTTCGAGGGCCAAAGCTGAAGACATAGTCATAACCCGACCGGGCAAGATCGCCAAACCCAGTTCCTGGAGATCGAATGAGTCGAGGCATTTAGGTGCCAAATATCTGAATCAGATTCACAAGCATGACTGAACGAGTTCAAAGCTGTGACGCCACGATGTGTCAAAATTATAGACTAACCATCTTTTGAAGAACTTCTCACATGATGCATGATGCACTATCATGATTTGTTGATCATACAATTGAGCACAGGCTATGCGATTACGAGACCTCGCAAAGACGCCCGAGGCTACAGCAAGTTTTCTATGCAACAAGGAATCAACAGTCCAGCATCATCATTCAGCCCCAAGTCGTGCCGTACATTCTCACTGCATTCCCTTTGACTTCACTGAGTGTTCCAGTCTCGTGTTGAGATTGCACAAAGAGGGCTGTTGCAAATAGTTCATGCAATGGTTCGTCAACCCCCGTGGGATGAGAGCGTGGAATCAGTTTACCCTCATCCGACATGAGTGGGCAGTCTTGTCTGCACGGATCGCTACCGGGCCGCCAAATTGGACCGAAAGTGACAGGCCTATGTTCACGGGATGCAAGGTTAGAGGGGACTCCATGAGGAACGATTGTCTCACTACCTTTGGACAAACGTACGCCAATGGCATCCGCTGGTACGAGACAGATATATGCGCATAAGAGAGCGAGTACGGCGGCGAACATTGTGAATCCGGAGTTCCCGGAAGGGGATTGGCCGAGATACGCGGGCACTACTTTCAAGGTTCAGCTTGAACGGCACGCTGGATCATGTTATTCCGTTTGGAAAGTCCCCGTGATGAGAATCGATGAGCTACGCATGTGTGAAAATCCGCACAAATAATAAGAAATCACGGGCACACATAACTCCTTTCAGCTAGTTTCAAAGATGTTATTGTGCTGAGTCCGAGGTACGGGGTGCTTGGCTGGGCCGGAATTGCTTGAAGATCGGAGTATTGCAGAACATGACGCCCACTGCCAGTTGCAAACCAGGGCCCATCAAACGGTGTTATGATGGTGGCTCCGATACAGCGACTCCGCACGGGTGGCGAAACGTAGTCCGTCCAGCCTTTAGCGTCTGCTCACTTGTTGTTCCGGCAGTCATGGAAGTTCCTCAGAGGCCTAGGATGCCCTCCGGTGTAGCTCGCCTGTTCGGTACAAGAACGCCAGTTTACGAACCGAATGGTTGAGATTTTCGCTTCTCTCCGTGCTCTCTGCAGCTGGTAGTAGGTACGGCTCGGCGCGTGTCATTGCCCCAGTGCGTCCATCAGCCGGACCAGAATTGAAATTCTGTGGTCGATACACTGGTTAGTGACGACGGTGTTAATGATGTTGGTAGGGGGATCACCAGCCTATGCACTGGTAAGGAACCCTCGACCGTTCTGACGCATGATGAATCGCCGTTGTGCCTGCGCCGTCTCCGCGTCTTGAACGTAGTAGGAAGGGAAATTAATCGGGGAAATTTACATGTGGCTATGCCCGGGTACAACAATTCTCTCAAAGAACGTTCGCTTAGCCCCACACTTAAAATTTGAAAGCTTGCCAATGCCCAGTTTCCAGAGGCACATTTGTTGCAGCTGTCGTCGTGGCTGAGCGCCGAGCAGCACATGCACATGTTGGCCATGATGCTTGACAATGCAAACCTGTCAGCAGCACGACAATGTCCCCATATCTTTCTTCGTCACGCCCCCATTGAACATATGGTAATTCCAAAGCACGGACTCAGACACGCCGAGGTAACCCTTGGCTCGTCCTCGCAGTTTCAAAACGGTCGATTTCATGGAGAGTCATGGCGACTGGACTCTTGGTGATGTCGTTCAACGGATAATCATGGCCACGATAGCTGTATCTCGGGGGGATCTGAGGATTTAGGTGACAGGTGAGTCCATGGTTGCCAGCGGATCGCTATCGCAAAGTAGCTTGCATGCTTTTGGTTGTTTTTCTGAGGTTCTTTCACTGATTCATGGCGAGACCGAAGATGGACAGAGTTTCAATCGGTAAGATTCCCCGGGCAACGCCTGTAAGTGAGCTTATAAAAGTACTTTGCATAAAGGATGTTCAGTCCCACACGATACTCTGGGTGGCCCGTCGTTCCTTCCCTCTCATTTTTTTCGAACATCTCTCTCGGATCCTCTGGCAACTTTTGCAACAGTTGACGAGTGCTCTCCACCCATTGCGCCATGGATGGCGTTGCGCTGGCAAGGACTAGATGACATAGTCCGGGTGGGTGTCTGTGGCTCACATAGTGTGCCGCCAACATCTCGCCTCACGAATGTCCCACGAGATCAAAGTTGTCCTTGATACCAAGACGCTCGGGGATGTTGTCGAGCTCGTCCATGAAGAGCGCGACTGGTCATAGAAGATGACTGGTATGTTGAAGCGGTCCAGAGTGCGGAGCTGTTTGAAGGGGAGGACATAATGATGTGAAAGACCGGGACCGTTGTGCAGTACGACTAGGGGTCGCATACCCGAGGTGAGGTCGCCAAAGACTCGGATTCTATACCATATCTGATACGTTTTATTGCCGACACGAAAGTTAACCTTCCTGGTGCTTTCGGAGACAGGCTGGTGTTTCGACTCGGTAACACTTCCGGCCTATTGCAGAAAGCTGTACTAGGCGGAGTCCTGTACGTACGAGATGTACTACGTCGTATATGGCGAGGTTTCCCGAAAGGAATAGAGGAATTAGGGAGATCATTTATCAATCGGTGATGGGCTGTGCAAGTCGATGGAAACATTACGGATTTCCTTCCTACTTAATCATATGCGCCGAGCCACGGACTTCATAATTAAAATCATCACTTGCACCGCCCAGGATACCCCTTGAACTAGGTTCGTGATCTGGCAGCAGTACATAGTGACTTCAAAGTGGTACGCGTGTACCCCGCCCAAGTTCCGTGGACAGAAGCTCATCCGAGGACTTCAGATTCACAATGACCACGTTCGCCGCAATACTCGCCATCGTTCTATGTACATACTTTTGTCTCGTATCTGCGAACGCCAATGGCATACGCTTGGGCAAAGGTAGCGAGTCCATCGTGCTTCCTGCCAACCCCCTCTAACCTTGCATCATGTAAACACAGATCTGTCGCTTTCAGTCCAATTTGGAGACTCAGTAGCAATCCGTGTGGATAAGACCGCCCACTACAGCCTCTTGACGGACGAGGGTAAAGCTGAATTCGACGCACTCATTCCGCACGGGGGACACACAGTCGTCCTACCCGACACGAGGAGCGGCAAACCTGTCACGTATACGGTCACACTTCTCCACCAGCTTAAGTGTCTGGGCATCATCCGGGAGAATTACAACTCTGGGGAACCGCCGTCGCCGCTGACGAACCATTGCATGAACTATTTGCGGCAATCTACTTTGTGCAATCTCAACACAAG
>JBBPJQ010000748.1:0-17116 GCA_038088795.1 Boletus rex-veris
CTTAACCATAGTGAGATCTTGGATTTGCCTCCTGAACTCTGGAGCAACAGCGAAGAGATCTTTGACAGGGACTGGAATGCTAGTACCAAGCACCCTATCAAGGACTCTTTTGGGAGCTGCATCGTCCTCCAGAGGAAAGGAGTATCTGTACTGCCCTTGGGGCAAGGGTGTGAAGGCCAGATTAGTAGCAGGAGGATGAGAAGAGATATTACGAATTAGAGGGGGAAGTCCGGATGAAGGTCTGGACTTCGCCATAGTAGGGGCTACTTCTTTTGGAGCTGGACTATTTTGAATGGACTTGGGCATATTGACAGGGGGTGTCAGTGAAATGACCTAATATCCTTCTATGATATAACGGTTGTTTGTTCTGTGCAGTTCACAGCTATATGGCTCTTGCAATGAGTATGTCTGATTGTCAAGGAGTGTGGCAAGAGAGTTAATCACGTGAAGAAGGCAAGTTAATGTCTCTGATATGATTCAAGGACTATAGAGGACAAGAGGGAAATGATCAAAGAGGACAAGACTGGGAAATACATGATATATAGACGAGTCTTTATATACTATTGGGAATCATGCACAGACCATGCTGTGTGTGTCTATAAGTAGTAATTATCATGGTCACTGGGTACCATGCACGAGTGACGAGGCAATGATAAGCACTGCCGAGATACAAGTGTCTATTGCTATTGGATGATAAGTAAAGTGAGTCAATACGAGAGAACACGAGGTGAAACATGATGTATGCACATGGTGCATAGCCAATGACATGAGGTGAACACACAGTGTCCATGAGGAGTGTGCGTGGGCACAGCCAATAGAGCACGAGATAAAGGTGAGGTTGACATGAGGTAGATCATGTGACCGAGCACGTGACTAGATGTGACAAGATGTGATACCAGGGATCATGTGACTAGATAAGATAAGATGGGACAAGGCAAGACCATGTGTCTTGATAAGATAAGGTCTTGATCACTGATAAGATGAGTGAGTAGGGATGAGCAAGAAAGGAAAAGAGTAGGGGCAGGGCAAGCATAACAGTCGGAGAACATGCAGGTACATCACTAGAGGATTTAGAAGCTTCCTGAAGCATGGGAGAGATTATTTCCAATTCCTCAGAGATGGTCGCAGTCCGAGGGTTAGGACGCGCACTGCGCTGAGGTGGAACCTCGACACTGTCAAATCGGACTCTCTTTCCTCGCATGTCCTTGGGAATGCTGTCCTTTGGTCCCTTGTCAGCTTGAAATGATGCCCAAGCTTGGGCGAAGTATGGCTGGAAGTCTGGATCAGCATAAGCGAGCGAGGAGTAAACTCCTTTCTCTTCAGTCTCGGTGAAAAAAGCAGAGGGATCAATGTCAAGAATCGCATCTGTGCTCAGATAAACCGTGAATAAGATCCCAGCAGTCATATAAGGGGGTGGATCCCTTGCAAACATAGTCACAGAAGAAGAAGATACAGGGCCCGGACTTCACGTGAGATGATCTATGCTGTCCCTGAGGCAATTGCACCCAGGTAAGCGAGGTATCCGAGACCCATTGGGTAAATATAAACATCCGTCAGATCTGCATACCAGTTTCCCAGCAGCGAGATATTCTATGACGTGGGAACAGTTCCCAATGAAATGACCAAATCCGGCATAAAATGCGCACATGCGCGAAGTTCACATAGGCTGTTGGGATGTCATATTGACTTCTCGCTTCATTGTAGGAGCAGGAGGCAGTACAGTCGATGTGACTGGAGCTACAGGTGCTCCTTGAGGACGAAAGGAATGTGTCCCAGATGGTGCACCTGATGCTACCGGTGCTGCCCAAATAGCAGATCTGAGTGCAGATCCAGTAAGAAGAAACTTAGCTGCTTTAATAGTCTCCTCCATCAGATATGGATCATCTGGATGGAGGTCGGACTTGATGATGGACAATCAGTGATGAACCTGATCACCTACATCAAGTGGAAAACTGCTAAGGAACAGTGAGTCGCACTCTGTCTCGGAGAGCTTTCAAGTAGAAATGAGATGAGAGGCAACTTTAGTGAACCTCCTTTGGTACTCGCCCAAGTCCTCTTGACTTCACATGGGCTTTTTCTGGTAGTCCTGAACAAGATATTGAAGGTCAGTGCGACAATAGCGACTGGTACCTTCACAACCCGGATATAGATTTTTAACCACGGTCACGAAGTTAGCCCAATTTGCTGGAGCAGCAGTGGCCTTGTGTTACGACTGCTACTCAAGTGTATATGGACTTATCAATTTTCTTTCATTCTCAACCCCTATCTATTCCTTTCATGCATTCACATGCATTCCTTTCATATCCGCTTCAACGCTTCTATCACACATGCGTATCTAATCTCCCACAACCATGCTTCTCATTCACATTAGATCCACACCGTAGCCTCATGCTGCCACATACATGCGCATCACACATGCTGGGCTATGTACATAGGAATATCACGTGACCCAGTGTCCAGCGTATTTACTATATATAGCAGTAGCACAGCACAGTCTGTGCGCATCTGTACTTACTATATAAACCCCAATTCAGCGCCAGAGAACACTAGTCTTGTTCTCTTGGAGTTTCCCCTACAGGCAACTCTACTTCTTTCCACTTGTCTTCTTCTCTATGCAAGCGACCTAGCAAACAAAGGCTTCACTTAAGTGTGAGTCCTTTAGGGTTGTTTCACCTTGAGTAAGGTTTCCCAAACCTTGGCCTCCTCGAGATCCACATATCGGATAGCAGCTTGAATTTCCTCCTCCTTGATAAGTCCTGCAGCATCTTCAAGGAACTCAATGTCCTCTAGATAGCGCAGAAGCTGCGCAGGGACTTTCCTGTCGAATTTGGGAGCATTTGGAGTCCCTCGGAGGGGCATGCAAATGACTGGGTTGGCCATGGGGATAGATGAGGATGGAGCAGCAGGGGGAAGAGTAGATGAGGAAGCAGCAGGAAGGGTAGGTGAAATAAGTGCAGGAAGGCTAGATGGAGTAGTGGTGGGACAAACAAATGATGTCCCACCAATAGGAATTTGTAGGAACCAAGTCCAAAAATCAGGTGGCAGATAACCAAGTGGATGCGGTGGTGTGGAGGTCGAGGTTGTGTTGGGTGAGGGATGTAGTAGAGAGGATAAGGATGGTGACAAGGTGGACGGTTTTGATATATTGGTGAGAGAGCTCAGATTGATCCTACTGGTGATAAGGGTGAAAGGGGAGTCAAGGGAGATAGTCCAAGATAATTTTCGGGCGAGAGTAAATAAGTCCTTGGGGGCATCGAGTGGTCAAGTCTGCCAGGAACAGCAAGTGCAGTGAAACTCGGAGAATCAAGTGGTGCTTGGTTTCGGACTATGAATGTGCCAGGCACGACAGGTGAGATGAGAGGAGGAGAGTCAAGTGATGGTGAATCCCTTAGCGACAGTAGTGAGGGATGTGAAACAGGAGATTCGGATGTCAGTTTGGATGTCAGTTCGGATATACCTGTTGCATTGAGATGGTTGTGATGTGTGAGGTCAGATGAAACAGATGTGAAAAACTGAGAGTCCTCTGAAAGGTTAAGGTTTCAGAACTGCCTGAGGAGTTCCTCGACCTCCCTTTGTTGAGGAGTGGGTTGCAGAGTCCTCCTGGTTGGCTCCTGTGAATCCCTCATGGTGGGCTCCAGTTGTAAATAACAAGGGGTCGCTGATAACCTTCTGGACTAAACCAAACAGGTCAAAAGCTAGAGAAAGGTAAGAAGGGTGCAATATATTCGGCCCTAAAGGGATTCAAATGCAAGCTGATGAATAGAAGGACAAGGAATAGGAAGTCCAAAGGTCCCAGATGAAGTCTGAGGTTTTGGACAGGTATGATGAATCAATGGAAGGACACCCGAGAGACACCTGAGCGCTGGATTGTAAAGGAGAAAGCATAGAGAACATGGGACTTGAGCGAGAGCAAGGGTAAGTCATGCAACGGGCACCAGACTTTGTATTGGAGACATTTGAGATGACAAGGGACAAGAAAGAGATGATCAACACCGACTGGGCAAAAGATGCATTTGGAAATCCAAATACAGATATTTATAGTCTTGGAGCATACTCTGGACTTAATGGTAACCAAGGACAAGGTAAATAGAGAGATGAAACAAACAATGAGTATGGGACGTCATGAACTTTGACTAAGTCCTATTGACATGTCGATCCTCAAGTCCGAGAACCACATGATTCAGGAGCGAACACAAGGTTGTCACGGTAAATGACGACGCTCATGAAACAATCCTGCAATTGAGTTTTGGAACACAAATAATTGATTACAAACCAATCAAAGAACACCCGACATGATCCAAACGGATGCAGGACATAGGACATGGTTCAGACTTGTGATACGAGGATTCGGACTTGCAATGTGAGGTTGAATGCTTTGGACTTTGTTCGGACTTGATGAACAAGCTTTGGACTTCAATGGGATGTGATGGGAACAAGGTGTCGAGGACTGCTAGTGAGTGATGAGATGGCTAGATGATGTTGTACCATGTCAGGGAATGTAGCTTCCCTACACTGCAGTGGTGCTTTGGGAGGTGAAGTGGGCAGAGATGTGAGGTTCAAGGCGGAGACAGATAGAGCCAAGGGCTCGGTCATTGTTCTTGTCCCACTTATCCTGGGCCTCCTCCTCTGCAGTGGTGGTGGTCGTTCCGGCAATGGTGGGGCATGGTTTGTTCATTTTGTTGAAGAAACCAGAGGCGCGGAGGTAGGCCTCCATGTTCTGGGCCCAGCGCTTGTAGTTGACGCCGTTAAGCTTGGTGATGGTGGCAAGGGTGGAAGATATTGTAAGTAGGATCTGAAAGGATGATGTGTCAGTATGAACCAATGAAGGGAGCAAGTAAAATGTTTGCATCACTGAACAATGTCAGAGCTTCCAGAATGTAGGATTATAGCGACCCCCTACATTCAGAGTCTGATGGCTGCTACTCTCAAGTGTTGCTGTGTCGAGAGTGTCCAGCATTTCTGCTCAGGATGGCCAATGTCCAAAGGCATTCACCCATGAGAAGATACTGTTCAGGGGGACATACAGTCTGTCCCAAATGTAGAGCTTCGGGGCTCATAACCTGTTGCAATAGCGAGTACCCAGCGTTGCCGCACAGGGTACAAGGAATCTACTCTAGGGGACTTACCTTTGGACTAGAGGGTTTCTCAGAGATGATAGCAGTTGAGTATCAAGAGAGATAGATTCATATTCAGACTCAGCAGAGTCTTATATACTTGTACAAAGTGATTACTTAATATGGGTCACGTGACTGTAAGTACGTGTCCTTTCAACACTCCCCCTTGTCTAGTATATGGTAGATACGTTGATACAAAGTGAGAAATATAAGTAAAATAAATGTCCGCACAGTCTAAGCCGGCGAGTTAAATTCAAAACCGAGCTGGGAGCGGAACTCCTTGAACTTGACATGTTCAAGGTTCTTTGTGAACATATCCGCAGGATTGTCAGTTCCTGGGATAAAGAGTAGCTCTACCTGCTTCCAGATCATTACAGCATCACACACAAAGTGGTAGCGGATCTGAATGTGTTTGGACCATTTCTTGGTAACAGGGTTCTGCACAATAAATAGTGAACCTTGATTGTCATCACAGACAGGGATGGGACCAAGGCGATAGCCGAGTTCTTCCATCATTTGATGAATCCAAATAGCCTGGCACGTACAGTCACTCAAGGCCATGTACTCAGCTTCTATAGAAGACAGAGCGGTGGTCTTTTGTAGGTGTGAGTTCCACAAGAACACACCATCCACAAATTTCAGGTAGAAACCTGTTTGCGAGGGAGACGTGACTTTGTCTTGTCCCCAATCAGAATTGGTGCAGGCGATGATGCTTTTACTGGTTTTGCCTTAATATATGAGAGAGTAGTCTCGGGTACCTAGTAAGTACCAGCAGATGTATAGAGCTTTGTTTAGATGCTCTTCTGATAGGTTGGCAGACATGCGGGCAAGTTGGGTAACCACATAGGAGATGTCAGGTCTTGTACTGATCATGAGGTACAGTAACGATCTGATTACTGTCTGGAATTGCATCCGAAGTTCCGGGTTGACAGGGGATTCGTTCTTCTCTGGGTAATAACCCTGAGGGAGAGGGGTGTTGGCAATTTTTGCATTAGTCATACCGCATCGCTCAATGACTTTGTTGAGATATTCTTGCTGGTTGATCTTAATGGTTTGACCTTCTCGACGTATGTTCATTCTTAGGAATTTGCGTGTTTCTCCTAAGTCGTGACAGTCCCACTTTTACATGAAGGCGGCTTTAACCTTGTCTACGAAAGGTTTGTTGGGGCCGCAGAAGATGGCATCGTCTACGTAGATAATCGCTAGGATGAGCTCTTTGCCTTTGCGATAGATGAACAGGCCAGCATCTGTTTTAAGACACGTGAAGCTGAGTTCTTTCATGGATTGGTTGAGTTCACACCACCAAGCTAATCCTGCTTGTTTGAGGCCATATATGGTGTGTAGTAGTCTCAAGACCTTCCCTTTGAGATGAGGAGGTATAAAGCCTTCTGAGAAGTCCATGTAGAGTTCTTTGTCCAGTTTGCCATATAGGTAGGCAGATTGGACGTCGAGACCAGTAATGTACCACTTCTCTATTGTTGAGAGGGCAAGCATGCACTGCACTGTCTCAAAGCATACAACAGGAGAGAATATTTGATCGAAATCAATCCCTTCTACTTGGGAGAAACCCTTAGCTGCAAGCCAGGCTTTCTTTCTTCCATCGGTTTTTACATCAAAGACCCATCAATTTCTTCCTATTTGTGGGTTGATCCACGATTTCATAGACCTTGCAATCTTTGAGTATTTGTAACTCATCGTGGCAGGCTTTACACCAAAGGGTCTGCTCATCTTGTGGCAGTTTCTGTATGTTGTGGTATGTCCATTCGCGGTAGTTCACGTTGGACACTTCCATTTCCAGCAGGAAGGCATGGCTGCAGAGGTATGAAACCAATGTGTCTCCCCCTTCCCTGGTGATGTGCTCTACATCATCTTCCGATGGAGTCGGGGATGGAGGCATTCTGCCAGGGACAATGGGTGAATCTGATGGGCCAGCCGGTGCTTCCTCAACGAGTCTTCACCAGTCAGAGGCACGCTCGATGTCGTGGAGCTGCTTGAGCAGTTCGCGGCATTCCCCATAAATGTTTCTGGGACAGAAGGGGGTGCGGCACTCACACTGTGGGCGTTCTGGGCGAGCAGGCAGAGGTGGCAGTGGATGACAAGGAGGGGTAATCAGAGGTGGTGTAGGTGCCCTAGGGGCAGCTGGAGGTGGAGGCGGAGTTGCCGGGTGACGAGGATGGACAGTAGAAGGAGTAAATTCCGCATCTGACTCCAAGTCCAAGGGTGTAGAATCAGAGTCCGAGGACTCATCATCATGAAAGTGAGAATGCGGTGGGTGGTTAACCGGCCAGTGTGGCTGAGCCTTAGAACACCTTGGGAAGAGGTGCTCATCAAAAATGGCATGAGCCGATGTATGTAGCGCATTATTAGGGTGCATGAAGAGGTAGTTTGAATCACTACTGGTGGATATGCCCAGGTAGATCATCAATTGCGATTTAGGCTGCAATTTGCCTTTGCGAGTCTCTACCAGAATGTGGACATAAGTGCCACAGCCGAAAACCTGGAGATGTGAGAAGGTAGGCTTCTCACCTGTAAGCATCTCGGATGGCATTTTCCAGTTGAGTCGAGCAGAAGGGGTGCAATTATATACATGTAGTGCATGGAGTACTGTGAACTCCCAATAGGAATCGGGCAGGCAAGCCTGCAGTCACATGGGTTGTGCCTTGTCCATAATGATATGGATGAGGCATTCCACGCGTCCGTTTTGCTGGTGTGCATAGGGGGCAGATTGTTGGATGTTTATGCCATTATCATGCATATACTCAGTGAATGCTTTGGAGGTATATTCTCCCCCTGCATCAGAGCGCCAGTGTTTTATCACAGTGTTGAACTGAGTTCGCACATAGGTGTGGAACTGCTTGGTTGCTTTGAGCATTTGATCCTTGGTTTTAATCAGGACCAGCCAAGCCATGGATGTATAGTTGTCATAAAAAACAACTGTGTACTTGTATTTGTGGTACAATTTGATTTCAAATGACTTTAAGTCAGAATGAATTAACTCAAAGGGAGCGCTTGTGTGCTTCTCACTATGAGAAAAAGTATGGTTTGGCTGTTTGCCAAGCTCACAACTGGAGCATATAGGTACAGTGGATGGAATTTCAATGTCCGGGAAGTCTTTAATGTACTTCTTGGCAGCATGGAGCACATCACGCGAGGGGTGGCCTAATTGGCGGTGGAGAAGCTTGTAGTCCACAGATGTCATGGATAATAAGTTGACGTGTGGGCATACAGTAGGTGTACATATCCAGTACATAGTGTTGCCATGGGAATGGAAACCTAGTACTATCTGCTCAGTACACTTATCATATATATTGATGTGACCAGGGGTGGTCTGAAGTGTCATGCAGGCATCAGTAAGTAAGGTACCCATGGAAATGAGCTTTACTGTACATGTGGGCATATAAATGACCAGCAATAACCGCATGAGTCTACCTTGAAAGTGAATGATTGCAGTTCCTTTACCTAGGATGTGTGCATGGCCATTGGCCGTTTGAGAGAATGTGGGCTGAGTAAACTCAGCATACTCAACGAGATCATTTAGATCATTGGTATAATAGGACAATGCTCCCAAATTGAGGAGCCACATATCAGGTGGTGGGAGATGGTCATCATGTGCTCTTTCTTTTCCTTTACCCTTAGTTGGTTGCTTTTTACAGCAATCACACATAGAGAAGGGAGGGGAAACAGTAGAATTGCTATCTACTGCAGACATACACATGGTATAACTACGTAAAATCTGAGGCAAAAATTTCCACATGTCAGTGTCTGCTAGAGATGGGCAAAGAAAGAGGGGGACTGACCAAAGGATCGACTTGTCCCAGAACCTCTCGACGTATTCATCTCGCTCCACCATGTTGAGGCTCACCATGTCCTTGTCTTCCTCATCCATCTCATCGTCGCTGTCAAGGACGATGATCCGTGGTGTCTCCTCCTTGCGTTCAAGGAGGGAGATGGAGGTGGGGGTGCCAAAGGTGCCAGCTTCTGCAAATGCGGAGTGAACGCACTGGTGGCCTTGGCCACGGCGGGTTGCAACTGGCTTGAGGGTGCGGATGGTTTGGGGAGTGGAAGTGATCCCAATCCGGCGGGCAAGGTTGATGGTCTCAAGGACCTGAGGGAAGGTGGGGGGCCCATAGTAGGGCATGCTGATGGTGTGGGCGAGGGAGCGGGGGTCAGAGACAGGCTCAGTGAAGGAGGTGGAGGCTGGGCTGAGTACCGTGGGCTCCTGGATGAAGTTCGCAAAGGTGAACAAGGTGGAGGATGATTCAGCAGCGGTGGCCACATGATCCTTCTGCTTCTTCTCACCTTTTTCAGAGCGCTTGCCCTGACGATGCTTCTTTCCCTTGCCTTTCTCCTCATCCTTCTTGTTGGAGGAGGAAGAGGACTCCTGTTGTTTTGAAAATTGTGGGTCATCTTGTTGGTGATGGACATTGGAAACTTTGTTTGCCTGCGGACGAGGCAGCAAGTGAGGTAGTGCTGCCAAGCAGTGACGAGGGTGGTCTTGAGTTCCCCCATGGTGAGAACTTTGTTCTTGGTGGGGTCGGAGTCGATGACAGCATTGAGCTGCTGGTGGAGGGACTCGGTGTACTTGGGCAGCTTTGCCACCATGATGAGGGCCTTGAGGTTGTCAGGGACCTTGTGCTGGAGGTCTTCCAGCATGGCGAAGCTGGCGTTCAGCTTAGAGAAGGCGGGGCTGGGGTGCTGGTTGTCAGGGAAGGTAATTCTGAGTATGTTCCTCCACTCAGTATAGGTGGAGGTGAGGGAGGCAGAGTTGTACTGCTTCTTGAGTGCATCCCAGAGCTCCGCTGTAGATAACAAGGGGTTGCTGATAACCTTCTGGACTAAACCAAACAGGTCAAAAGCTAGAGAAAGGTAAGAAGGGTGCAATATATTCGACCCTAAAGGGATTTAAATGCAAGCTGATGAATAGAAGGACAAGGAATAGGAAGTCCAAAGGTCCCAGATGAAGTCTGAGGTTTCAGACAGGTACAATGAATCAATGGAAGGACACCCGAGAGACACCTGAGTGCTAGATTGTAAAGAAGAAAGCATAGAGAACATGGGACTTGAGCGACAGTGAGGGTAAGTCGTGCAATGGGCACCGGACTTCATATTGGAGACATTTGAGACGATGAGGGACAAGAAAGAGATGATCAACACCGACTGGGTGAAAGATGCATTTGGAAATCCAAATACAGATATTTATAGTCTCAGAGCATACTCTGGACTTAATGGTAACCATGGACAAGTAAATAGAGAGATGAAACAAACAATGAGTATGGGATGTCATCTTAGATACTGACTGTCCCCAGTCAGTCAAGTCATGTGATCATGGGACAACCTGTGAGGCACGACTTGTTGTGTGGACCCTGCAGAGTTCGGACCACGAATCAGATAAATAACACCATACAACACAACTCGCATCTTGTCTTTCAATTTTTTTTTTTACCATCACTCCTCATCACCACCATGTTCAGTGCCCTCAGCAAGCTACTTGCACTTGCCATGCCCAATCCCAATGCTACCAAAAAGGAGGTGGCCAGGACCACGTACAAGGACACATCTGGCCACATCGATGACTTGGTCAAGTGCACCCCGGACGACAGGATGGACCTCAAGGAGGAGCAGGGGATGTGGGTTGCACAGTGGAAGAGTGCAATGGTGAGTGATCACGTTGATCACGAACAAACCACGGCTAACGAGTTCACAGGAAAGCTTAATGACAATGAGCCTGGCCTTGAATGAGGCCAGGCTTCAGTTCACACTCGAGGACAACGTGCGCATGGCCATTGCCAAAGGTGACAAGTGGTCAGACGTGTGGGCCACATGCATCGATGCATCGAAGGAGGCGGCTGAGGCAGCGGCCAAGGCCAACGAGATTGACGCGTCGCAAGCCGAGGTGGGCCCATTGCAAACCGAGGCCGAGCCCTTGCAAGCCGAGGATGGGTTGACCACATTGACGATGGCGACAACGACAACGAAAGGGAAGGAGAAAGAGACCCCCTGCATGACCCCATCCGACTCTGGGTCAAGGGGGTCGAAAAGGATGATGATGGAGGTCACCGTGCCTCCTCACAAGGTAAGTCCGACATGCTCTTTCAAGTCTGAGGTGCTGATATGAGCAACAGAGGGTGAAGCATGTGGAGGAGGAAGAGCCTGTAGAGAGGCAGGACGAGAGTGAGGCCGAGGAAGAGGAGAACAAGGTCAAGGTATGACACTCGTCCCCGTGCAAGGCTTGCACCAGGAAGAGGCAACCCTGTGTGGGGCGCCCTTCATTGGCCTGCAAGGCTTGTGCAGGTTCTCGGGTGAAGTGCTCTCTGTCCTCGGGCAAGGGGAAGGTCAAGACAAAGGTGAGAGGGCCATTGCCCTTGATTAAGGTAGCACCAGGTGAGTTTGCAAGTATGCATACCAAGTCCAAGCTGACGAGATCACAATACAACATCCAGTCTGCACCAAGCTGCATCGCCAGGCCACTCTGGAGATCTGGACAATCTCGGATGATGAAGAGGGAGAGCACGAGGCGACGCCCAAGAAAGGCAAGGGCAAGGCAAAGGCATGTGGGTCGGGTAATGCGGATGTGAAGGCAGTGGTGAGCAAGGTCATCAGCTTGCTGATGGACCTCCAGGAGCAAGGTCTCAGGCTGCAAAAGAAGCAGAAAGTAGTGGAGGCAGAGATGGAGAAGTGGTCGCAGGAAGTGGAGAGCATGGAGCGTCATCTCTGCTCCCTTAAGGACAAGTTGTAGTAGCATAGCTGTATCCCCATCGCATAGCCCTGTAAATAAAAACTCATGTATCCGTTTCAGTTCAAGTCCGAGTGAGAGCGAGCAAGTCCGAGGGTGATGCGAAGTCCTGACCGATGTTCAAGTCCGATGTCCAAGTCCAAGATCTGTCATGGTGTCTGTACATGAGAGAATGTAGTAGGTAAGCGAAATGAAACAATATGAGAATGAGAATGGAAATAGTTTGCGAGGCATATGCGAGTATCCACTTGACTTGTTTTTGTTGTGCTTCTCTTTGCGTCTTTTCTTTTGCTGTCCCAAAAGTGTACCGAGCACAAAGTCCCATCATGCCAGACTTGCCAAGTCATGATGCAAAACATGTCAGACTTCAGAATAAAAGTGTGTAAAGGGCGTGGCGTCTCTTCGCACAGTAGAAGGTAAATGTGAATTGATTGATAATGATTGGAAGACACTGTTTTAGAAGGGTTAGATGACATTGAAGGAAAATGGATGACTTTGTTCTTTGTGTTTTTGTTAGTATAGTAATTGTCTGTATAGTGAGTGACATTGTTAAATGTTTTTGGACTTTGTTTCGTTTGATTGGTAGAGTCACCAGACTAAACCTGGGGTGAAAGCAAGATCTTCGGACTAATGCTGAGGTTAAATAGATATCTCCAGACTAAACCCAGGATGAGATAGAGACGTATCATAAGATGGCTTTATTCATTCTCAGTTGAAGTCAACTGATCCTGTGTCTTCTTCGTCTGGCTCGACTGCGTCTTCTCCTACCAGATTGTCCAAGTGTTTTTCATCAAGTCTGGTGAGATCTGTAACAGAGGTAGTAGTCTCGGATCTCGGATGATAAGGGATCAAGTGAAAGGCTGCATAACAAAGTTTGGAGACAGAACTGTCCAACTCAGCCAGCAGGTAGGATCCTCTAGTAGTGCATCAAACGACCACCATCAGACCTAAGTATCTGGGCTTCGTTTTCCAATTGAGTTCCTTTTTGACTCGCGAGTTTTGGACTAGGACTAGACTTCCAGGTTTGAAATTGAAGTCCTTGATCTGATTCTTGAACTCAGCAATGAACTGCTTAATAGACACAAACCGAGACTTGAGGACTTGCTCCTGAATGGATGTGAGATCCTCTTGACGCTTCTGGAGTTGTCAGGCTCTCCAGGCGATAAATCCGGTTGCAGAAGATGGATCTATATCAGGAAGGGGAACAAGGAAAGTAGCTTCAACAAGATCAAAAGGAAAAAGAGGCTCAACACCATGGACCATATAATATGAGGATAGTCTGATGGACTTGATAATGGCCACTCATTCAGCCCAGAAAACTGAGTGAGTAGAACGAGGCCAATGGGACTCCTCCCTCAGGCAACTTTTCATGATGGCCTCCTGGACATCGTAGTGACGCCGTTCAACAATACCATTTGCCTGAGAGTTGTAGGGGGAGATCCTGATGTGTCGGATATGATACTTTGCTGTGAGATAGTCAAGGGCTTGAATAAAAGCTGGACCATTGTCAGTAATGATCTCAGATATGGCACCCCATCAACAGAGAATGTCTTCGAAAATAAAGGATGCAAGAGTATGCGCATTCTTGGAACGAAGAACACACCATTCAGAATATGTGGTCAACACACACTGAGCCTGAACGATGTAACGATAACCTTCTGTGTGAGGCATGACCATAGTATCAAGGTGGGCCTTGTGAAAAAGACCACCAATGATGGGTACAGTTGGAGGGATATGAAGCTTTTGTGTCTGCCGCACTTGACATTCGTGACAAGTCCGAACAAACCATTTAATGTTGTTAAGAATAAAAGGCCACCAGAAGCACAAGAGAAGACACATCCAGACTGTGTAGACACCTTTGTGCCCAAGGTCATTGTGTGCCTCCTTAATAAGTCCATAGTGTCTCTCGTACAGGATGACCAATTGATGATGTCTGTGTGGTTCTCAGTGCCAAAGATTGCTGCTGAGAAAGAAGAATTTTGTCGCAGCATTGACAAATGATGTCCAGTCAGAGTCTAGAATGTCAGCAGGGCAAACATAGGTATTAAGAAAATCGTGAATGTGATCCATGCGAGCGTCCTTTTCAAGGGACTTGGTGGATCGGGGAAGAGTAGAGTCATTCAGACTTGAAGGTGCAACATTGGGGTCGTCACCTTCCGAAGTCCGAAAGCATGATAAGTAGACTGGGTGAAGTCTGGGGAGATAAGAAGTGGTGGCATTAGCAATACGAGCACGAGGGAGAGAACGTTCATTGAGGAGAACGATAGAGAAGGAATATGCTTCGTCCAACCAATCCTCAAGATCATCGGTCTTGGGTGGATCAAGCTCGGAGGGAGGTCGATGAGAAAGATCATCCACACCAGTGTGCTTTTCTGCAGAGACGTGTACGAGTTTGAAGGAGAACAATAAGATCCCAGCGATCCATCAATTAATGGTCACGTTTGGCTGGAGATCTGGATTATTGATTACGCCCCTTATGTACTTGGCGTCCATCTTGACAGTGAAATTGGCAAGTCCAAAAATGAAAATGCGAGCAGCACGAAGAGAACTGTTATGGTTTAACAAGGGGGCTACGTTTTTCCTTCACTTATTGTTCACTTGCCTTTGTCTCGCTCACTCTAAGGAGTTGTATTCGTACTGGAGTCGTCCTCCAGCTATTTAGATCTTGTTCCTCAATCTCTTTCCTCTTTGGCTCACACGGCTCTCCTGATCCCCATGCTATATTTAGATCCCTTTCGCTCTTCCATCGGCCATCACTTTCCTTCAGACTTCTCTGATGGCTGAGATAGTATTTCCAATGATGCTGTGCATCAGATCTCGATCCGCTGCGGGACTGTGTCTCCACATTGTGGAATGGAATCCCTTCGGGCTTCCGCTTCCTTATTTCCTATTCCATCTCTCACACGGACCAGGGGCCTACCATATATATAGTCTTGTACTTCTTGCCTGTATTTCCCTAAGCTAGTTCTATGCAATATCAGTGTTAGTTCCTAGTGACCTCGAGTCCTGTGTTGTTCCAGGATAGAGAGACTGTTGAGTCTTCACATCATCTTGAAGATAGACTTCGTTCCTACTCACTCGTCATACCTCTTCTCACCGACACTACGCTCTTCAACCCATATCATATAACAGCTCATCAACACTACGCTGTGCATTACAAGAACGAAATAAACCATAGAGTTTGAGTTTCACTTGGGAATAACAGCTCTCAACCTGAGTAAGGCTGATGGACCCAAAGCGATTCGGATAATGCTTGCCATTGTCCCCCACTTGTAATAGGATATATCCAACAGCAACAACAGAGGTGTCAACCACAAGGATGACTTCACAACCACATTCGTAGTCGATGCGAAGAAGCGTGGGGGACTTAATGATTTCATCCTTCAGACATTGCATGGTGTTTCTCTGGGGTTCCTCCCATGTGAAGGGGGTCCCTTTCCGAGTAAGGTCAATCAAAGGATGAGCAATTTTCACATAGTCCTTTATGAAAATTTGGACTACACCACACATACCCAAGAATCCTCGGACATGGGTGAGCATTTGACACTTGGGCCAGTCTCGGATCTTTTGGACTTTGTCCTCATGAGGGATGCGACCCTCTGAGGTACACTTGTGACCGATGACAGTCGCGTCAGGGGCCATGAGAATGATTTTCTTCATGGATATAGTAATCCCCATGTTCTGTAGGCACTGTATAATGCAGTGAACAACAACAAGGTGGTTCCAAATGAAACGGCGAATCCCAGGATTCTCGGGTATGGTCTTGTATGAACCATCCTTGAGCTGGTGTCGCAAGGTCTCAGACTTGATCGGAAGATTGTCCAAAACGGGCATGGTGTGCTTGGGGATCTCATCTTGTAAGATGAAGCACATATCACCCTGGTATGTCTGTGTAGCATTAGTATAACCCATAGAAATAGCTGTTAATCGTTGAGGACCCATAGAGGACCCAAAGGTGGTTAAGTCCTGTGAGTCCAGATGAAGCGGACATTGATCATAGCCTGCGAAAAGATCAATCATAGCATATACAGCATAACCGCCAAAGGATTCAGCAAAATGTTCAATGAAGGGAGGGACAGAGGAGTTCTGAATAGTGACCGCATTTAAGGGCTGCAAATCATGGACGAGACAAAGGGTTTTGCCATCCTTCTTGAATACGCAGAACCAGCGAGATCGGTAAGCTGTGATAGATGGTTCGTACACTCCGGAAGCGATGTGATCCTTAATGATCTGGATTGCTTCCTTCCACATAGAAGGGGGAACAGGGATATTCTGAAGCACCTATGGTTTGTGGGAAACAGTCGGGATTTTGACCAGAGGAAAGTACCATTCATTAAGACGTCCATGCTCAGTAGGAACCCAAGCAAAGGCCAGCTCATGTTCACAGACAATCCAATGGACTAATTTGAGTTCCTCAGGCCAAAGCCAGTTGGCAGGATCGAGATCTAAAGCATCAGCATGTTCCTGAGTAAAATGGACCCCAGAAACGAAATCAGGAGGATGGGTAGGGAGAGGTTTAAGTCTGGTGAATGGATCGTCTGGAAGATGTCGGATAACATGATACTCGTCCTCCACAGGAGCGACAACAGATTGGACTTTTTTGGCTACTGGTTTATAAGCCAGAGAATGAGCCATAGAATGTCGAAAGGCATATGAATGATAAATCTTGGAAAGAGCAGGCATGATAGCAGGATGAAGAACGGAATGCACAGAGGAAAGGAAATCATATAAAGGAGACTTTGGAGACTTTGTTAGTGGCACATAAGTGGATGAGGATAGTGCGAGAGACGAGACCGAAGGCATGAGTGCCTCAGACTTTGAGGAAAATGATTGGAAGAGAGATGCAGATATAGAAGGACAAAGAAAAGGAAAACAGTGTTCAAATGTGGATGCTTGGGTTCAGGTTTCTCCCCATCCGTTAGGAGGATCATCGATACTTAAAAACCCATCTCCACCACCAATTGGTGGTTTTGACAAGTGATACCACAACATCTCGGACATCCTTCCTGCCATGGATGAGTTGGAAGCTTGTACTCTTTTCCGGTATTAGGATCATGCAAAGTGATGTCCTGACTACTGTCCAGGAAGTTGTTTGTAGTAGCTCTGATGAGACAATGAAAAGGATGTCCGAGTAAAAGATCAAAGTTGGCTTTGGCTAGGACTTGGACTTGGAGGCATACTTTGCCTGTCCCGAAGTCCAAAGCCAAATTTTCCAAGACCCCTAGTGTAGCATCAGTAGTTGTGTTCACAGATGACATGTGCATGATAT
>JBBPJQ010000749.1:0-17115 GCA_038088795.1 Boletus rex-veris
TACCACTGCAGTGTATCTGAACTGTGTTGGTAACGGTCAGGATCAGTACCAATCATGCCAGCTCACCCTTTGATTCCGCTGGACGAGTAGCTTCGATGACGATCCCAATTGTGTTTGCGAACCTCACAGGGTTGTGCGGTGTGTTTGCTGTTCGACCAACGCATGAGTGTTGATGCGAAGACAAGATGAGGATCTGCCTCACCGGGCAACAAAAACATCTCGCCCTCTTCAATCCTGATATCCCTGAACGTCTTCCCGTCGACCACCTTCAACAGCATCCCTCCCTTGTACTGGTAGAACCACTCCTATGTGTGACATCAAGGAGCGATGAGATCAAGGACAGAGGCTGCTAATGATGACGGACCTCGGTCTCGTTTACATGATAGTCATTCCGTTCGTTAGGTCCCCCGATGGCCATGACGACAAAGTCCTTCTCTCGATACAAACAAAAGTTGTTAACAGGGGGTTGGAGAAGGTGTGCATTTTCAGTGAGCCACTTGGGGAAGTTGATGGGTGCGCGAATGACCATGGCGACGATGAAGACCAAGAGTATGCGCCGACCTGTGCATGTGAGCTCGCAGCTTTTAGGAGGTAAAACATTATCTCATCTAATCTTATCTCGAAACCACATTTATAGATCATCCCAGGGGATACAAGGTCAGAGAATGACATCACAAGCATCATGTCCGCAGTCTCCTTTTCCTTTTCAATCCCCCCCATCATGATGCGCCCCTAAGTGTCCTCGTTTCTTTTCAACCTGACGACCCCACGACGTCTTTCACGAATGCCATCATCCAGAAAAAATCAGGTGAGCCCCACTCGATTCCATATGGCGTTATTTAATTCCAGCTATCTCCCAAAAACAGAGACGTGGTAGGAAGTACCGCAGACACACACCCCAGTCGCCACTCGAAGCGTTCTTTGGGGGCTACTACCCCCAGTTCGAGTATGACGCCACAGAGTCGGCATCTCACGAATTCTATCGTCTCTGCGACGAGTTCGGCTGGGATCGGGACGATTCTGAAAGAGAGGACGCACGCCCACCGAGAGTTCAAGAATGCTCTCGTCAAACAATTTAACAAAATCTATGGAACGGACGAGGAGAATCTTGCAGGGTGGCAAAACCTCTGTCACATCGTGGACATTGATCCGGTCCCGGACGATTTGGAGACATGTCGAGAGGCAAGCTGATTGTTCCTCCTTCCTCCTCTTCTGTGATTCACGATATTAGGCGATTTGCGGAACGTACGTTAACCTCGTCGACCTCGTCGACAGGGACGTCACTGGTCAGGACGTGCAAGTCTTCCAGTCTGAGCGCAAGCTGTCCGAATACACTCGCATGACAGGGAAGTATTTCCCTAAAGAGAATGCGTACGCAGGAGGTTTCTTACGATACCTCCTGCGACACATTCTCAATCCTGCATAGGCTGTACCCACCGCAGGATCAACCAACATCGCTAAACGGGGATTTCATTCCCGCTCGTGTCTTCCTGAGCCGCAGTGAGACGGAGCTCCACGTTTAGCGACGCGATTACGACTCGAACGGCTTGATGAGTTTCTTTTTCGTTTGGACAGTGTTTCGATGAAGTAAATCGTATCAATCTTGGTCAACGTTATGAAGCGAATACAGTTATCTCGTTCATGTCCGAAGTTATCTGTCCTCCTGATGATCTGATCAATTTGCTACGATAATACAAGCCCGCTCCAAGGGTTCGTTGGATATGTAGATATTGTACTCGGTTCACTGAACATAGGGAATAGGGCAAAGAAAATGTTTAAGAGGCTGGGAACCTCCCTACAGCATATTCCGAGATCGCTATTCGCGACTTTCATTATCCCGTACCTTCTCCGAGTCTCCATTGGCCAACCACTGGCCACGCCGATCCCCGTAGCGGAGAATGAATGAAGCACATCCTGCGACGTAGGGCCACGCCACAGGATCAACCAACGTCGTTAAACGGGGATTGCGTTTCTGCTCGTGTCTTCTTTCTGAGCCACGGGGAGACGGAACGACAGGCAAAGCATACCCACCTTGGTCAACGTACATATGGATCGAACACAGTTCTCTCGATCGTGTCTGAATTTCTTTGTTTTTGTAATCCCGCTGGCTACTACCAGCCACCACTACAAACTGATACAATTCTTACAAACCACCCGTGCGCCACGAAAGTTTTCCTCATCTACATACTTACTCTCAATCTTGATGACCCCACAACGTATTTTATGAATGCCATAGCGAAGAAAGCAGGTAGCCACATAAGCTCCACAAAACCATTACCCGACGCAAGCTATTTCCTGTAAACAGTGACTTCTTAGGGGGAACCGCGCACGTACAAGTTCTGGTTCTTTTGAAGCTACACTCCCTAGTCCCGACTATTAATATGATGCCCGCAGAGTCAGCGTCTCACGAGTTCCATCATCATTGCGCTAAATTTCGCTGGGACCTGGACAAAGAGAAGTTACCCACCGAGAGTTCAAATATTCAAGACGCTTTTGTGACCACAGATCCGATCACAGATGGCTCGGACGCCTGTCGAGAAACAAGTAGGTCTATTCTCGTCCCACGTTCACAGAAATCAGTGATTTCAGACTATCCGTAGAACGCACGTCAACCTTGTCGACCTCGTTGGACAGGGACGTCACTGGACAAGAAGCGCAAGTGATTGAGTCTGAGTCTGAGTTCGGGGTAAAGTAATCCTTCAAGGAGAATGCGTGCGCAGGAGGGTCCTTGCAATACCTCTTGTGGCACATTCTCGGCCTTGCATAGGGTGTACCCACCGAAGGATGATATCGACTAACGTCGCTAAACGGGGATTTCATTCCCGCTCGTGTCTTTTTCAAGTCACAGTGAGACGGAGCTCCGTGTTTAGCAACGTGAATGTGATCCATATCGCTGGACGATTTTTCTCTTTTATTTGGACAGTCTTTCGACGAGGCCAAGCATAAGTATCAGTTCTCTGTGCTACCAGAATTATTGCAATAAAATTTTGGTTAGTTTGTTGGAACACCTAGAATTACATGCCAAACTAGGGGGAACTTTTCTCGCGGCACGTTCAACGATTGTCACCAAGTATCCTTCTCAACTCACATATTCTCACCTCCACTTGTTACTATTCGCCCAGACAAGCCTTTCGCTATGCAATCCACAAGGAAAATACGGGTAGATCCCATAGTACTAGTCATACGAATTTCTCTCTGACGATAGTCGCCCCCTAGAAACTTCCAAAGCGTAAGGGAAAGAAGCCCCGCGTCCCACTGCCGTCCCCTCTGGAAGCATTCTTCGCCACCTACGCCCCCCAGTTCCAGTATGACACCACAATATCCTCGGTACTGGAATTCTATCGTCTCTGCAACAAGTCGGGTTGGGGCAGGGACGATCCTCGAAGAGAGATAGCCCATCAGAAATTCAAAGACGCCCTCGTGCAGCAATTCAACATCGCTTATGGGACCGACGTCAATGACCTAGCTTCCTGGCAGAATTTGTGCCATGTCGTGCGCATCGATCCGATTCCAGATGGTCTAGATGCCTGTCGCGATGTAAGCCTTCTTCTTGACCCAGAGACGCTTCGTTCTCACGCGACCCGTGAATTGCTCCTACCAGGCAGTTTATCACACCTTTATCAACCTTGTCGACCTCGTCGATACCAAGACTACGCACGAAGAAGTCCGGTTGTTCCAATCCGAGCGCGCCCTTAGCGAATACACAAGGTCGACAGGCAAGTACTTTCCCAGTGGTAATGCGCACGCAGGCGGGTTGTTACGGTTCCTCTTGCGGCACATTCTCCACCCTCGCCGCGGGTATGACGCCCTCTCGCCACGGGGAGAATTCTGATGGAAAAGACAAATGGGCGCCGCTAGAGGGGGATTTCATTCCCGCGTGTGTCTTGGTCGAGATACGGCGGGACGGAGCTCCACCTTGGGCGGTGCGACGGACATGTGCATGTGCTATACGAGAATCTGACGTAGGTTTGCATAGCCATACTAGCTACTGGCTTGCTTTGCAGTCAAATATGCTACTTCTTTGCTTGGTCGCAAGAACGGTCACAACCTTATCCGTTATCTCTCTATGCGAAATGACCGACGGCTCTGACTCATCATCCCATGTTGTCTCACCTGTCCTCTTTTTTCTGGAACTTTCATACATCCTTGCACCATCACCTGCTGCTTTTGAGCGCTCGGGGGTATTGTACCGTTATCACCATCGCCAATAACAACCAAATCTCCTGAAAGGATGTTGCATAGGCTCCTGGACTTATCTTGGTCTTCACTTACGCATACCGCTGGTTCCAGCGGAGGCGTGTACTCCGGGTGTCCAAATATTTTTTGGAATGTTATCACATTGGGATCCCACAGAACGGTCCATCTACAGTATCGTGCTTCTCCGCGGTAACGGCCACTACTGCTGTTGCAAAATTTTTACATCAGATTCCTTTCAGCGCCTCGCAGCCATCTCCCATAAGGACTACGACGAAGTTATTTCAAGGCTGGCGGGACATGTATATCACTAATGAACCTGATCTGAGGATCGGTCTTCCTCGTGTACCGATTGACCATTTTTGTCCCTCCGCCAACCGCAGTCGCACTCGGATCCAACTCTTGGTTATTTTCCCCAGTTTTTCTCTCAGAAGGCTTGGGATGATGGGCTTTTTCCCTTGCTGACCATGCATCTCGGGATTCACAAAAATCTCCACAAGATGTGCAAGTTTGCAAACCCTCTAAGGTCGATATTTCACTAGAATTTCAGTGAGTACATAGCTCTAGTTCTCGTGATCGCTGAACTGGAATTTGATTTCTCCTTTTTACAGATTACCTCCTCTCCACAGGATCCCGCATGATTGTAATCATCCCTTCACCTATGCAAATTTGCTACTCCTCAACAGGACTACGAACTATACATTTTGTCTTCATTAGATTCTCACGTTACCTTCTTGAATCTTGATCCGAGGATCTCTGTGGATGTCGCGTTCCATCATTCTGAAGATTACCCTACTCTTACAGCACAGGCGGTGTGTGACGAGTACATTTCAAGTGGCCGTCAGCATCGTGATCCTACTTTCCTCGCGAACCCCCGTTTGCATCAATTCTCAAAGGTTGCACTATTTGCTGCATGATCCTCTTGTCGGCACGGTTTTTCGCGATCCGGACTCTGTCTGTCGGTGACAGCAAACGCATTGCAAGTGCACGATGACACAAAGGATATTTTATATGGTACTATGTGGGTGGAGTTGTTATTGACAGAGCGCGTCCACGGTGATGCAACAGAGTGCGCCGTCCAGACGATCGCCTCGCAGGTGGTTACTAACTCAAATATCCCCGCAGTTGCAACGGACCTGATGCTTGCAGTCGCAGTCGTGTTGCAGAGTGACTGCCATGAGGGCAAACGAACACTATCCGACGGTGGAAAGCCTACTCGGAGGCCATTTTTCCATTATCGCGGAGACGATCACACCACCTATATAGCTTTCCGTCAAGTATTGCATGAGCTAGAGAGAGGTGGGATTTATAGCGCAAGCGTGCGTCGTTGTGTGGGATGGGCGAAGGACTCCACGATCCAGTAACTGATTGCGAAGATGGACGATACGTTCCTTTTTTCTCCCTTTAGTTTTTCGATACCGAAGAGTCATTTTACAATCTCGGATATTATTTGACTGGACATGGCCTATGAACGCCATCCATCGTTTGCCACACAGAAAGGTGTATACGTCCGCACAAAAGTTAGACCCCATCTATACCACAGAAAAACCCAACAACCTCATCACGAACCCAACGTCTGCAGCCTTTGTTGTACGCTATCCGCCATCCTCTTTGCCCAATTCGTCGGTGCGCTCAAAGCATCGCTCAAAGCTGTCGTATCTGGCATCTCGCTCGTCATGGTGGCGCTCGCGTTCGCAGGTTGAGACCCGTTATTGCTACTGCTGCTGTTATTGTTCAACAACTTTTCGATTTCCTTGCTCGCCTCGTTCACGGCGACATGCTGGGCTACTTGACCCACACCGGTCTTGATCTACACACGGCGTGACGGAAAAAAAAGTCATCAAGATGAATGAACACGCGAAAAGCCGTGTCTTACAGTGCTCGTGATCCCTCCATTATGTTGCGGCGCTTGGTCGGGCTTTTTCCCGTCCGCGTTAGTCGTGTTGGACGACCGGCCAAAGACGTTGGACAAGAATCCTTTGCGCTTCTGGTTAGGGAGCAGAGGTCGCGTGAGGGGAAAAAGGAGATAGGAAGCGGGAGCGCCTACTTTGGCATTCTGCTAAAGGAGAGTCAGGGACTGCTGGATGGGTCGAGGAAAAGCGGTAACATACTGTTGTCTCGTTGATGTTTTTGTTTTGAACCTCGGCCATCGTGGGTTTTCAATCGGGGGGAAGTGGCAATAAAGTTGGGAACAAGGCCCCCTGGGGATGTTCGGCGCAGCAAGATAAATTGTCCAGAAGCATGTGTGAGTACTGAGTCACGGCAGGGACACATTCCAGGTTCGTTGGACGGCCTAGAAACCACTACGACAATGTATGAGAAAGATTAAAATCAGGTCGTTGCTAGCGCTACACAATTGCAAAAACAAGGCACACTTGCGCCTCCTTACCTCACGTCGTGAAGGACTCTAAAATTTCTGATTGTGATGTTGCAATCGCAGGACCCGTATATGTCTGCCCATAGTACGGCGTTCGGGCGTCGAACTTGCTGAAATCATCTTCCATCTAACTTACACCTGTGAGAGACAGCCAGGCTTCAGCTGCCGTCATATTCCGCCCAGCCGAGGAACTTGAGAAGTTCCTGGAGGTGAGTAAAGCAAGCTTCTAGCTCCGTCGCAGGGTCAGGATGCAATCAGGTCTCATGTTCCAACCTTGCAACCATTGGGGGCGCAACTGGCCGTGAATTGTCCGAGTCGGTATGGCAGGACGATCAAGACGTGAGAACATGGTCAGCATCGGTGGATGCAAAGGCTACAAGGGATACGTTGATCGTTTAAACGTTTATGATGGGCGGCATTTCCCAAGTAGAGTTACACCACCAAGGGTGCGCAGGTGCCTGATAATATTGATCCGCTCAATGTCCGCAAGCTTATCAGTATCGAGGAATGATGCAAAAGGACCCGTCCATAGCATGTGTGCCAGCAGCATACACAGCCTGGCTGGCTTGCACTTGGTAGGAACAAGGAATTCATGGATAGTTGCCAGGAAAATAGCCACATTATTTCTATCTCCGATCTCCGATTCAGGTCACGAGCCAATTGTCCTTTAGCCTGTCGTGTGAGATGTACTATGTATGTACTTGACCTACTAGTAGAGTCTTGGGATGGTTTCAACTCTTCATCCCGGCGGAGGAATGTCCTTTGAATTGCTATCAAAATGACTCTCGGTGAAGCAAACAGTGCCTCGTATTTAAACTCCGAACATTACATTTCGCATGGACCCCAGAAAACTCGGAAGAGAGTGCAAAGACACAAGGACAGAAATCATTGCAGCTATGTATGAGTGACGCCGGGCACAGGGTCGACGATCATAAGAGAATCTGAGGGCGAGATAAATATAGAAAGGTTGAAGCTGGAAAATGTGGAAAAATTCGCTCAGCGCGGGGTCTCACGTATAACTTGAAGCGGCGTGTTTGGACTGTATCCAAAGGACCACCGCGAGACTGGCCGAGCTGGCGTTGAGAGACTGCTAACTCTGCACGCTCTTTACAAATTCTTCATTCCTTACCTCCACCATGTTCTCCTCCTCCCCCTGGCTCGCCCTGGGCCTCGCAGCCGCCGTCGCGGCTCAAAAGGGCGGCTCGATCGTGCATGCCGGTAATACCCAAGTCAGTGCAATGATGGTCCGTCCCTTCCTTTGCACCTGCATTTTCCTTTTCCAATTTGCCTCGTAGATGTTCCTCGGGAATACGGAAAAGGTCTACATCCTGGATAAGGCGGAGGGCAACGCAGCACAAATCAATACCCACCCTGCGTGGGGTGCTGTATGGTCAGCCATCCATCTTTCTTTTGCCCTCTTCGTCACTGATAGCCCCACAGGGACTTTAATACCCACCAAACCCAGCTTATGGACGTTTATACAAACACTTTCTGTGCTTCGGGGATGCATCTCCCCAATGGCTCATACGTTACTTTTGGTGGGAATGGTGCCGTTGGCCCTGGTGGTAACACTGGCTCCGTAAAAAACAAAGCGGGAACAGGCGCGTACGACACTACCTACGAAGACTACGACGGAACCAAATCCATCCGTATCCTCAACCCATGTACCGACGCTGACGATTTTGCATCCTCCCAATGTCAATGGTTCGACAACGTAACGATTCTTTCCATGCAAAAGCAGCGCTGGTATTCCGCGGCAGAAGCCCTCGGAGATGGAACTGTTGCCATCATAGGTGGTTTCGTCAACGGTGGTTACGTCAACCGGAACACCCCCAACACAGATCCAGCGTACGAGGGAGGCGCTGCCGAACCTACCTACGAGTTTTACCCTTCGAGGGGGGAAGCTACCGTCATGCAATTCATGGTAAACACTTCGGGTCTCAACTCTTACGCCCACACATATCTCATGCCGTCTGGAAAAATGCTCATCCAAGCCAACATTTCCACCAGTATGTGACGATCAACTCGGTTCCAATCGTTTGATTGACGTACATATTCCAGTTCTCTGGGATCCTGACACCAACACCGAAACGCTTCTCCCTGATATGCCGGGGGGCGTCGCGCGCGTATACCCTGCGTCCGGTGCTGTTGCCATGTTACCCTTGACCCCGGCCAACAATTACACTCCATCTGTCCTTTTCTGTGGCGGTTCTGATATGCCCGACGAGTATTGGGGCAATTACTCATTCCCGTACTACAACACTTGGACCTACCCTGCTTCCGCAGACTGCCAGCGCCTCACTCCCGAGCCTCAAGATGGTTCAGCTCCTGTTTATGTGCAAGATGATGATATGCTCGAGGGTCGTACTATGGGCCAGTTCATCATTCTCCCAGACGGCTCTCTGCTGGTGGTAAATGGAGGTCGCAATGGTACTGCTGGATATGCTCAGATGACTGGAATGACACCCTCTCTTGCTCTCATGCCTTATGGCGAATCCCTCGCTTCTGGCCCTGTCGGTACTCCTGCGATCTACAACCCTAATATGCCAACCGGCAGTCGCTGGTCGAATGCCGGCCTTGGGTCATCAAACATTGCTCGTTTGTACCATTCTACTGCCATGCTCCTCCCCGATGCGTCTGTCCTCATTGCTGGTTCCAATCCCAACATCGACGTCAATCTGACCACCGTCTTCCCCACCACTTACACCGCCGAGATCTTCTACCCTTCATACTTTTCCGCCTCCGTCCGCCCGAAGCCGACGGGCATGCCTTCCAACCTCACTTATGGCGGTTCATACTTTAACCTCACTATTTCTCCCAGCTCGTACTCTGGTTCCGCAAACGCTGCAGCTGCTAATACCACTGTCGTACTTACCCGTGGCGGCTTTACAACTCATGCGATGAATATGGGCCAGCGTTTCTTACAGCTGAATAATACCTACACCGTCAACAGCGATGGCTCTTACGTTGTGCATGTGGCTCAAGTCCCTCCCAACCCAAACCTCCTCACCCCTGGGCCCTGTCTCATGTTCGTCGTCATCAATGGAATCCCTAGCAATGGCACTCTGGTGATCGTCGGCAATGGTCAGATCGGGACACAACCCACCAGTACTGTCAGCGATCTCCCGGCGAGCGTTGAAAATGCTGCTGCACAAGGTACCGGTCAAGGAAGCCAATCCGGTGGCAGATCGACTTCAAGGACTGGGGCCATCGTTGGTGTCGTGGTCGGCGTGGTTGCGGCCGTTGGGATCATTGGTGCGTTCGTTGGTATTGTTGCTGCCCGCCGGCGGCGTGCTGCAGTTCGCCAACACCCATCGGCTGCGTATGCTATGGGTGCGACACGCGCTGGCTTTACCACGAGTGGAACTACCACCATGAGCAGATATGCCAACGATTCACGCAACTCCAACTCGAGTGCGTTTGTGCCATTGCAACAGGATAACCCGAGTATGACATGGAACGCAAGCAGCGTTAGCCTACAATCACCTTATAGAGATGAAGGGCGACCGCATTACGATCCCTATAATTCAGAGGCAATTGGAAGAAGTAGCACCGGCACGCGGCTGTAGAACAGAACTTGGACGGACAGTAATTTTCCTTTTTCTTTCCTTTTTTATATGGAGGGTTACGGACGCTCGTTCGCTTTCTGTGTCATTTTGCGCCGTTGGAGACGCTGCCTTGTTAAACAGACACTTCTCGTTGACAATGCCATACCTACATAGCTGTGATCTCCTCTCTTTACTAGTACTTATCCCTGCCAACGTGTATGCGTGTGTCAATGCGGAAATAACGTTCTTTGGCGGGCTCCTACAACTATGGTTGTTTATTTCTAAAGCCTTTGCCAAACAACCAGAATTGGGAATCGAGACCTTCCACTACTCCACCGTCGAGAAGCTCGGCCATGGACTCGCTGTTTGCCAAAGCGGACGCGATTCAACCGCTGTCAAAGAAAAAGAAACACAACAAACAACCGAAAAATCCGGATACCCGCAAAAATGCCTCTACCAAGCCTAAACCACATGCAGGTCCATCGTCTGACAAAACCCTCGCCTCTATCACACCACACACGTCCCTCCCCCGATCCCTCCGTCCTCATTCGCCTCCCCCCTCCAACCTCCCGAAACACGGGCACATCCAAGACCGCAAGTTGCGCACGCACCTCGACCGCCAGGCGGCGCATGCGGCGCGGTCCAAGACGCTCATCGAGGATGCAGAGATGCTCTTGGTGGGAGACGCAGGGTGGATGACGGCCGACAACGAGATGGAGCGGACGTGGCGGGTGGGACAGGACGAGATCGTGAAGGGTACTGGGATGGAGGGGGCCAAGGGGCGTCAGGAATGGCGGTTGGACGGGGGACCGTATCGGTCGCGGTATTCAAGGAATGGCAGGTGCGTGGTTGTGGGGGCGTTGATCTGATGATTGTGACTGACTGACTGACTGGTGGAAAGACACTTGGCGATCGTTGGGAGTACTGGTCATGTTGCTACGTTTGATTGGCAGACGGGGACCATCCATGCAGAATTGCAGCTGCAAGAGACGTGTCGGGATATTACGTGCGCGACTCTCTCTTTCTGTCATGGCCCGTTATCCCGTGTTGGACTGAATGGCTGCCCAGGTTCCTTCAAGATCAATCCTTTTTTGCGGTCGCACAAAAGAAATATGTCTTCATCTACGATCGCAATGGCGTCGAGTTGCACAGACTCAAATCACACATTGAGCCGACTCGACTCGAGTTTCTGCCGTATCATTGGTTGCTCGCGACCGTCGTACGTGCGCTGGTCGTCTTCCCCATTCTCGTCCAACGTCCTTACTTGACAGGGAAACCCTGGGTACCTAAAATACCAAGACACGTCCACCGGTGCGATCGTCGCCGAACACCGGACGAAAGCAGGCGCGTGCCGTACCATGACCCAAAATCGACACAACGCCATCATCCATCTCGGCCACCAAAATGGCGTCGTGTCGTTGTGGACGCCGAATCTCCCTCATCCTGCAGTGCAACTCCTCGCCCATCTTGGCCCCGTTGTCAGTCTTAGCGTCGATCCAAGTACTGGAGGGCGTTATATGGCGTCTTCCGGTGCAGACGGCACCGTCAAGGTCTGGGATTGTCGGAATTGGAAGGGTGCAGTGAGGGAGTGGACGACGAGGGGTGGTGGTGCGGAGCTCGAGTGGAGTGCCAAGGGTGCGTTGGCGGTTGCAACCGGTGGTAGCGTCAACGTGCGTCTCGTTTGTGTCGTTGCTCGTACGAGATGTGTGACCGGCTCATGGTTTCTAGGTGTATACGAAACCGTCGATACAAACGCCGTTTGCTGCCAAAGCTGCTCCGCCGCTTTACCTCACACATGCGATTCCCCACCGACCGCTCACTTCGGTACGGTTTTGTCCGTTCCAGGATATCCTTGTCGTCGGGCACAATGCGGGTCTTTCGAGCCTTCTCGTGCCGAAATCTGGCGAGCCCAACTTTGACAGCAACGAAGCCGATCCGTTTGAAAACAAAAAGAGACGACAAGAACGCGAGGTCAAGGGTCTCTTGGACAAGGTCTGTGCCCGTCGCTAATTGTCATGTGAGCACGCGCTAACTCGGACTCGCGCTTAGATTCGACCAGACATGATTGCGCTCGATCCAGACTTTGTGGGGTCGCTGGCACCGCCGACAAGGTTGACGACGGCGGTGCATGACAAGCTTGAAATTCCGTTTGCGCGACTTCCGCGTCTGGAGCGATTACGTGTACAGGGCAAAGCGGACGAGACAGAGCTCGATGCTGACGCCGGCGCCGATGCCGTCGGCACCGAAGACGATGGTGGCAAGAAGAAATCGAAGGCAGAGCGGGAAAAGAGGAAGATGCGCGGCAAGGGAAAGAGTTTGAAACGGTGCGTCATACGTTTACCGATTGTCGGGAACTCGCGTTCATGGCGTGCTCGGTCAGGTATTTGAGGAAGCAGCGCAAAAACGTCATCGACCCTACTGCGGTTCGTATCGTCTCTCACCCTTTTCTTTCGCGTGGACTGAGGCGTGTTGGTTTGTAGGTGGCTATTCGTGCCAAGTTGGAGAAGCAGAGGGAAGAGAGACGGGTTACGAAAGCGATCGAAAAGGGGGAGATGGAACCCAAGAAACCATCTGCGCTGGATCGTTTCAAGCGTTCATGATGTTGATATCCGGATTTCAATCAGGTAGACGGTTAGCTACTAACCGACTGTAGCCGAGTGTCCTGACTGGTCAAGACCAAAACCAATCCACTGATCGGCGACATGTTGCGACTCTCGCGATCATTCGTCTCGGATTATATCTAAGACTGCGCCTCTACGGTCTCGGTTGGAAATTATGGATGTGAGATGTTGGCGCTGGTGCGAAGGCAAACACGAGGTTATTGTTGATATCATGCAATACTCCGCGTGGTACTACTCGTGATACACTCCTTGTTCCCTATTTCCTCGCCCCGGCAGCGAGCGTAGCCAGTTCCACAAAGTCTTTGACCACCACATCTACATCCCCTCCTTGCGCCTTGCTCCGCACGCTTTCTCTCACCTCTTGAGAATCTTCTGCAGGGCGCGGTACATAGACCGTCTTGAGCCCAGCCTGCGCCGCGCCGTCGAGGTCCCACTTGTGCGCGGCAACCATGGCGAGGCGGTCTGGTGGGACACCGAGGTGGTACGCTGCAGCGAGGTACGCTTGTTTCGTCCTACGCCATTTTCATCTCGATGACTAGGTCGTTTGCATAAAAAACTGGAATTGAAACGTACGGTTTGTACACGCCAAAGAACTCGGTCGACAAGATACCGTCCCAGGGGAGGTGTTTGTTCTTTGCCTAGACGGGCGTTCTCTCAGTCTCTGCCAAGAACGCTTCCAAAAAAGGGTGGGGATTTCTCACCAGGTCTAGGAGGAGCCGAAAGTTGCCGTTTGATAGGCAGGCTACCGTGCCAAGCTTGCCGAGTTCGGTGAGCCCCGGGAGGGTGTCTTGGTACACTGTTACATTCGGGGCATCATTCATTCATTGACAGTGAGTGACAGCGACAATGACGATACGTCGTACATGTATATGCACTTACCATCCAGCTCGTGCCACAGCTGCACGAGTGCGCTGCGTGCAGGGTCATCCCAGAGAGATCCGAGGTGAGACCAGCGCGGGGACGCGAGCATCCTGTCGAGTATCTAGCATGTCATCGTCCAGATGTCCATGTCCGATATGAGTGGTGTGTCCGCGCGTGGGACGTGGGGGGCGTACCTGGCGATGGGCGATGTCGAAATTGAGACTGCCCTCGCCGCCTGCGTTGACGGTGCGACTGGAAGGAAAGCATGGGTGAGCGCGCGTGGTCTGCCCCGAACTCTTCCGCCCCGGGAGGCAGGAGGCCCTCGGGAGTTCGGGACAACGCGGGAGGGAATCCTTGAAGCTGCGATTCTTACTTACATGTGCGCGTAATACCCCTTCCGCCATTCCTGCGCAAACTCGGCAGCGTCCTGGTCTACGTACCGCAACGCAAAAGCATTATCGATCCATTGGATTGGAATGGGGTGATAGATGGGATCAATCAGTGTCATCACAAGTAGTACATAAAGGATACGACATGGCGGGCCTTGGCTGAGGCATACCTTTATCATGAAACGCCCCGTCGGCTCGACGTGCGACTTCACGTTTCAGCGTCGTGAACCAGTCGACAGCCGTCCCAAAGACGTCAAATACATAGGCGTCGACGTCGCGCAAAACCGAGGCGGCGTTGGAGGACATTTATGGGAGAGGGTGTTACTACAAAAGTAGAGGTGTGCTCCGCCTCCAGGCTGCAAGGAAGGGGTGTGAATTTGAGACCATGTGCAACCGCTCCAATGGCCCGGTTGACCGGTTACTGAGACCGGTGACATGTGATGGACAGCGACAGCGTGATGAGATCGATGAGACATGTCAACTGAGAGAAAGCCAAGTATGTAGCAAGTTGCGAGGTCCGACGGTGAGGCCGGCCGGGAGTTGATCACGATAAACGAGTAGAGACGTCACGTGGTGCTTTACCGACAACCACTGGCGACATGGTACTCTCTCAGTGAGACACTCTAACAGTTCGTTATCATGGTTGGTTAAAAGTACGGAACCGATCATGCAAAGGCAGTGGCACGTTAGCGAACAGAGGTCAAACCGGTCTTGGACCCGAATATAGACAACAAGTGATGCGCCATCCCAGGTGAGTGATTGCGGTGGGTCGCATGCATCAATCTCGCCCAGACGCCGCATGCAATCTAGGCACCCCCCTGGACCTTATCGGCGGTACGCGGATAAAAGCAACCGTATGTAACTTTTTACTAATTCTTCCAGCACTCTCACACTATCTCTTTTTTCGGTTCATCATGGCCTCTGACGAAGGTAGCAACGAGAAGAAACTCGTGCACGATGCCGACGCAAAATCTCTCGAAGGTCAAACAGCACTCCCAGAAGCTCACACCACCCTCCATCGCAAGCTGAAAAACCGCCATGTCGCCATGATCAGGTTCATAGTCCTTTGACTGACCTTTCCACCACCACAGCTCACCCATGCTTTCAGTATTGGTGGTGTCATTGGTACAGGCCTCTTCCTCGGAACAGCAACCTCCCTCATGAACGGTGGTCCCGTCGGCATTCTATTGGCTTATATATTCATTGGAACGATATGTTTTGCCACCATGGTTCAATGTCCCCACCAATTCCAGGCACACTTCGTCTCATCTCTCATCACAGCTCTCCCTCGGTGAAATGACGGCTTTCCTGCCCCTCCCGGGCGGTTTCATCAAACTCGCTGAGCGGTTCATCGACCCTGCTTACGCCTTTGCCACTGGTTGGAATTATTGGTATGGATGGACGGTGAGATCAGTTCAGCGCCGAGTCTGGCCCCTCCACTGACCCTCGCGACGTAGCTGACCCTTCCTGGTCCGTATAAACAAACCTAGTGTTCTACGATACTGAATATCTTCTAGCCGAATTGTCTGCCGCGGCCGCCGTCATCAGCTATTGGGATAAGTCCACCAGCCCTGCCGTCTGGATTACCATGTGCTTGATCGTGGCCATCGGGATTAATGCCCTCGGCGTCGGTAAGCATGTCTTCTATATCATTTCCTTCCCCTCATAGTCCGCCACAGGTGCATATGGAGAAGCAGAGTTCTGGTTCAGGTGAATTACCCACGTTGTCCGCGTAGTTCCCCATTTGATGGATCTATTTCTAGTTCAATAAAGGTCATCACAATAACAGGAATGATTATTCTTGGCATCATCGTCGACCTAGGTGGAGGTCCAAAGCACGATCGCATCGGGTTCCGTTACTGGAAGAACCCAGGGCCATTCACGGACTACCATGGATTCACTGGCCCCAAAGGACACTTCCTCGGCACCTGCAGTGTCGCCACCCAAGCTGCGTTCTCGTACCTTGGTACCGAAGCAGTAGCAGTTCGTGTTCTCATCACAACACTTTTCTTCCCTCATTCACCAATCACCAGATGGCGGCTGCTGAGGCAAGGAATCCCCGCCGGAACATTCCCAAGGCAATTAGGAGGGTTTACTTCCGTGTATTGGTATTCTATATTGGGGGCGTGTTGATTATTGGTCTACTTGTCCCTTCCAACAATTCCCTGCTCAACCTTAACTCCTCCAACGCCTCTGCATCGCCGTTTGTCATCGCTTTCAACGAAGCCGGTATCAAAATTTTGCCCTCTGTACGTCATGGATTAGACCGACTAGTTTCACGATGCTAACGCTCATTATAGATCATCAACGCTGCCATTCTCACATCTGCCTGGTCTGCTAGTTCAAGTGACCTCTACCTGGCATCACGTAGTTTATGTAGGCAGGCTATACTTTCAGTGATTGCATTCGTGGCTAACACCCCGTTCTTCAGACGGTCTTTCCGTCTCTGGTAGTGCTCCCAAGATCTTCAGTCGCACAACGCGCTCTGGAATGCCCTTCGTGGCTGTCGGAACTTGCTCCTGCTTTGCCTTCCTCGCCTACATGACGCTCGGGAGCAGTTCCGGCATTGTCTTTACCTGGCTCTCCAACTTCACTGCTACGGCTGGTTTGGTTACTTGGTTTGGTATTGGAGTGACCTACCTCAGGTTCTACAAGGGCATGAAAGCGCAGGGCATCGACAGGAAAACGCTCCCGTTCGCCCCCAGATTGCAACCGTACGCGGGGTGGTGGTGCGTCTGTGGGTCCGCATTCGTCCTCTTCGTGCGTATCGTTCGTGGTCGTTCGATGGCCATATTAACTGACGCACACTTTCTCTCCTCGTCCCGTCTGCGCCTCGCTCATTCTACCATGAATCCGTCTCCGACCCTCCCACAGTTCAGCGCCTGGGAAGTCTTCCTCAAGGGCAACTGGTCCACCGCCACATTCGTGACAGACTACCTCCCGATCATGCTCTTCCCCTTGCTCTACCTCTCCGCCAAGCTCGTCATGCGTGTACCCCTTATCAGGCCAGACGAGATGGACTTTGTCTCGGACGTGGCTGAATTCGACGCGATGACGTGCGTACCCCCTTTTTCGTACGTCATGTACATGGATGGCTAATTACGAACAGGTACGAGGATCCCCCG
>JBBPJQ010000750.1:0-17113 GCA_038088795.1 Boletus rex-veris
GAACTTGAAGTTGTATGAAGTTTAGCGTAGTACTCGGACTATGACAAAAAGTTTCGCGCTCGGTCTAAAAAGTTTCGCGCTGCACGGAAAGTTGCGCGCTGATTAAATGTGCAAACGGACCCTCATAGATTGGCGGGGAAGTGACACATCAATAAGTATACTGGTAGGTACTTTGGGTATTCCGCTGTTTATTTGAAAACAGGTTTGGGGAACGGACCATACGGAATGCGACCCCCAGTCTCGCAAACGACTCGACTCATCCACGGCATGGACGAGTACCTCGAGGAAGTCGTGCAGGAGTCCACGACAAAACGATTATCGCATCCTTGATGTCCAAAGCTATGTCAATGCACGACGCCATACTGGTGCAGTGAAGCCCATGTTTTCGATGAAGTGGTGATGTCACATTCTGCCATCCAGGAAATGGTTCTAGCGGCTATCGATACGGTTGCTTTCTCAGATATCAGTGTTTTTCATGAAAATATAGTGTGCGCTGTACTAACATAACTTCTTTGAAGAACATCATGTCTATAGTCTCGAGCAACGGCGCGCAGATGAACTCCATAACATGATAACGTCCATCGTGAATGAATACCATACGAACGTGGACGGCACTGTGGTGTGGGTCAAATATTTTCTAGTCGTCGAATGCGGATTGGATGGTTTCCGTGATTGCTTTGGTGTTCTTGGAGCGGTAGTGCTTAGTGAGGGGTTGGCTTGCATGGATCTGAATTTAGATGCAGCATCCATTTTGGCGGCCTTTTTGACGAGGCAGATGGCGATCGCCTAGTGGTATACCATGTTACTAAGTAGGTGGTCGCACCGAAAAGCCATTGTAGACGCGCTTTTTCGTCCTCTCTGCTCTCGAACTCTGATGAGTTTGACAACAACGTCTGGATACCCAGCACGAACGAGTGGAAGAATGTTCCACGCCAGCTCCACGAGATAGGCTTCAAAATCAACGATCGACTATTAAAAAATTGACAGGATAAACCAAGCCTGCTTTGGTGCATGGTCTGATTTCGGAACACCTTGAGACGGTTGATTTGGACGTGGACGTGGAGCAAGTTGGGTGCCGGACTGACGAGCTCAGGCTCCTGACTGTCCGCTCCTCGAGCACATCAAGCTTGACGGTAACGTTGTGCTTAACCGCAACGACTACGCGGTGGAAACCGACTTACACGCCAGATATGGTCAAACGTCGATACGGCGTTATGCGGATCGGCACACAACCTGTCGATGGTTTGCATCTCCTCCTTGAGCACCTGGACGTGGTTGCGGGAGCTGAGAAGCTTCTCATTCTCATAGTCGTCCATCTCGTCTCCTTGAGTGGTAGATCTGAGAGGTGTCGGCGCCGCAAACAGCAAACGTAGCAAAGCGAAGCCACCATAGGGGCCAAATGGCGAGTCTTTCAATATCTCTACGTGGGATGGAGAGAGCGGAAACTTTCCATTCAGTGGTGGTAGATTCAATGGGCAGGTAGATGTCAACGTTAGCATCGTAGCAAGAAGTTCCTGTCATTCAAGTAGCTTTGCGTGCCCGGTTGGCTACTCCAATACACGTTCGTCATTACACTGGTTTGTTTTCGCTGAAATTCTTCGCCATTAGATAGCCGATTCAGCCCAGTAACAGCGACTCATCAACGATGTGGAAGATTGGAGGACTTGTATTCACCCATTCTCAATTGGTCCAGCTCTTCAACCACATCCATCCAGAGCGGGCAGGAAAGCCCACCAACGATTCAGTCGTTTATATGACTGTGATCAATCTGGCACTGAAGAAGAACCTGGATTTCATAGCGGTTCATGTTGTAAAGCCAAACGGCCGTCGAGGAACAAGGTTTATTCTCTGCATCTACTCCAAGCCTGCTGGGACGGAGACGACAACCAACTTTGAGAAGTGGGAAGATAAGAAAGTGGCTCACAGTTCGTGGTGTTAAAGAGCCGTTGCCATTCGACACCTTTATGGTACTATGAGGTGATTCAACGTTTGTCTTCTCCAGCTCGTCGCTGTAGATAGCGAAATGGCAGAAATAGCAGATTTCCAGTCTACCCGAACTGAGCGGTCTAACTCGTTACATAAGTGTAAATGGTGAAAGCTTCTGTACTATCTTGGGGGCTTTTCCAGAACCCTTGAATTCACAAGTCAAGGCGTAGTTGGTAACAAAGGCCTTGGGATCTTGAAGGGGGTATCACTAGGGTACATAGATTGGTCCGGGAGTCACACGACCTCTCCAAGCCGAATCAACAAGCTCGCTTCTTACTTCCATGTATCGTCAAGGCTCGTGCGTGTCTTCGTCGCCGCCCTCGTCAGCGAACGTGACACCGTCGTCGTCGCCCATCTACGGGCCCGTCGACTCGTCACCCCCATCTAGCCCAAGTCTCGTCCCATACTCGCTTGATTCACCTCACGCTGGTATTAGCACCCCATTCTCGCACCCATTCGCAGCCTCTACAAAAGCCATCAAGCGACCCCCTAATTATGAAAAAAAGGCCGACTCTCCGCCTTCCACTCCCGGGACGTTCACGCACTCCGTCGCTTTGGACCGCGTAGCCGTCTTCTCGCGCTCTCTGCAGGAAGACGACTACGCGAGCAACGGCTCTCCCAACGCGAGTCCTCCATCGCACCGCACGTTGAGGTACATTGATCGGGAAGAACGCATCTGGGATGACGCGCTTCGCAAGCCATTCGACACGGGTATCGGCCAGATTGATCTCAGGTACATAACCCCGTTTCTCTCTCGCGTCCAGTTCGTTCATCATTTCTGAGCAGCAGTCAACAACTCAAGTCTATACCACCTTCCATCGCTGATCTGGCCGGGTTTTTCAATACGCCCGAGTCATCTGAGCAGAGTCTTTTCTCGGGGCGGACGCTGGCGCGTATCAGCACTGAACCTGTCTTCGACTCCGCACGCACGCGTTCTTTTGAACGAACACAATCAATCAAGGATTCTGGAAAAGAACGACACGTCCTCAAGCTCTATCTCATGGGTAACATGATCACCTCGCTTCCTCCTGAACTCTTTTCAGTGAAAAACCTCACCGTCCTCAGTCTTCGTATGTCGACGTCTCTCTTCATAACGCTTGATCCTCTTCATCTAACAGACAACCTCTTGAAGGGGGTAACAGGCTCACCTTCATACCCCCCGATATCTGTCGCCTGACGAACCTCCACGAACTGAACATCTCCAACAACCGGCTGACGTTTTTGCCCTGGCAAATGTGCGACATGAAGATTGACAAACTCTTGGTCAACCCAAACCCGTTCCTCGAAGGACCCGCCCACGAGACGCATTGCCCATTTGGATCGCGTCACTCCATCTCGCGCCTGCGTTCGTTGCGCGCAAAAGCTCTTTCACGCCCTACCAAACCCATCCTTTCCCCCGTCACGTTTACTCTCCCACGCGTGCCCCCGCTCACAGAGTTCTGCCTCCGCTTGCTCCTCGCCCCATCGGAAACGACCCTGTCATATACGGTCATCGTCGACTATTACGGCCTCCCGCTCTCAGACCAGTGGTCCATCCCGCCCAACATCCGCCACGTCCTCACCAACGCCATCCCCGGTATCGTCCGACCCCGCAAACGGTTCTCGATCGACACCCTAACGCGCGAGGACGCGTGCGCCGGGTCCGGATCGGGGACAGCGACGTGCCCGAACCCGGCACACAAGGGCCGGGTGTTTGTCAAGCATGCATCGGAGAGGTTTTCGTGGGAGCGTCGGATCGCGGGGGTGGACGTGGGCGGTGCGGTGCCGGTGAGGTGGCGCGGGTGTCTCAGGACGTGTTTGGATTTCTTGGATGAAGCACAGGGCGAGGGCGAGGATGTACGCGGTTGCGTTGACGGTATGGCCGTGGATTCCAGCCAAGCCGAGGAAGAGGATGTGGACGTGGCGGCGGTCGTTCAGGCGGTGGATCTTGGGAAAGTCAGTCTTGACTTGGAGGAATTCGATGATCAGTGGGAAGAGGGGTAACTGGGAATCGAGAGACACCACCAAGCTACCCAATTCTCCCTTTTTTTTCTTTCTTTTCCTAGTTTCCTTGGAAACGGCATGGTCAAGTCACTTGTACACACCGATCGGACGTTGCATTGGACCACGAGGATAACGGATCAACATCATCCTTTTTTTACCCATGTGTATGTTAGTACCATCAGTGTACAATCGTGAATACTGAAATATTATACTCGTCTTCGTTCCCAAAGGAGTGCTAGATAGTAGTGAATATGCATCATGCAATCGTGTCGTGTTGAAATGTACACTGAAAGAAAATCCAGCCATGTACGATAAAAATTAGATATGACGGTCCATGGCAAAAAAGTGAAAGCACTCTATCGAGTGAATGAATGGGAATCGCAACGAAAAGGAGGGGGTTATCATCATCAAAACGTCAGTATGTCACCCCATTATACAACCCCAAGCTTCAGAGCAACACGGATCACAGCATCCACAACGTCGTCGTCACGAGCAGGCCCACGACGACCTGAACCACGCCGCGTGCGAGACCGAAGCTGACGCGGGGCGCGGCACCGCTCGTGTTGCTGACCGCCGCAGCGACACTGCCGATCGTGGGAGAGGGTACAGGACCGTTGACGCCATTCTCGGCGAGGGAGACGTCGGAGAGAGCTGCAAAGCCGACAGAGGCTGGGCTGTATCGGAATACGGAGTAGACGTTTTTCTGTTCGTGTTTGATGGGTGAGCAACGCGTAGGGCACAACGAGCGAGGAATAGGAAGGCAAAACTTACCAGGAACGCATCTCCAATGATCCACGAGGGCGTCGTCAAACTACCAGCCGTCGAACCGATATCGAAAAAGGCACCGATACATTCGGTCGTGCTGATCGAGGTATACATGAAATCGGCCGGACTCATCGTCCAGCTTTGTCCACCAAACGAAAACGTCACCGTCACCGTCGTGGAACAGGCTGTGAGGTGAGGTGAGTACATGCGGAGTGACACGTGCACGCTGCGGAGAGAAAGGGGTACGTACGGTATTGGTAATAGCCGATCCATTGGCCCGTTGCGGGGGACGAGTTGGGTATTTGAGCGAAGATGGCTGCGATGGCGTCCGTGGGCCCGGCAATGTTGGTCGTACCGGTGTCGATGGCAGCGGTCGCCCCAATGCCGGCCGTTATGGCAGTACCTTGGACCGTCAACGCTGTTGGTTGTCTCGTCAGTCATCGACGTCCTTCGTACTCAGACAAAAGACCAAGGGACTCACATTGAAGAGTGAGGAGCCAGTAGGAATGTGTACCAGAGATATCAACGTAGTCGATCGAACCCGTGTACAAGCTACTGTTCGTGTATCCTGGACACTCCCCGTCAGACATTGCTCGTGCGGAAAACTATCACAAGAAAAGACGCACCTAGCGTGATTTGGCCTCCGGGTTCCAACGCATTTGGATTCGAGGCATTCGAATATCTACGCCAGTGTTAGTCAACCGGCTCGACGCGTCCCTCGAGTGCACTTCGTACCTCCGAAGTTGGACTGCAAACAATGCTGAATCCATCGCTCCGCTACTTGCAAGCGTTTGCCAGAACGGCGTCTGCGCCGAGCTCGCAATCGTCCCCCAAGCCAAGCCCAACAGCCCAGATACGGGTGCCGAGAGGAGGTTCGCCGACACCTCATCCACCACGGCTGTGTACGCGCAATTTAATCAGACCCGTCACCAGCGAGAGCGCAACCGCATGGCAACATACCGAAACCTTGGTTCGAAATTGAGAAACCGGCCATCTGAACAACGTCTTGACCAATGGAGCCAGCGGCTGCACCTGACCCATATTGGATAGTGAACGACGACGTGAGGTTCGCGAACGTTGACGACGAGGACGGGTTGAACATGCTAATGCCATTGCAGGCGAAACCACATGAGCTACCGACGACCCAGAGGTCCCTGCACGCAAACATGTACGTCTTGAGAACGACCAACGGGCAAACCCGGTTCAGCACTCACGATGACCCCGTGTCTAGGATAACATTGAAGGAAGTAAGAGGCGTCCCTATGGCCAGCGAGCCATAGTACCTATTCCGCTAAGTCAGCAAAAACCACGTTCCAAAACCAAGGCTCGAAAACCACGCACCCAGAATCATATTGTTGATCGACGATCCTACACACGGCGAAAACCGTCAGCACAAACCATCCGGCTCCCGCAGCACTTAAGCTCCACGACAAGAAGTAAAAAGGCAACGTACAAGTTGTAACCACTGCTCCGTTTCCGACGCAGCGGTTGTATCGCGTATTTGTTCATGACAGCGTCACGTTGGCCCTTGGCAATATGACCGAGTTCGGTGAGGTTGCGGCCGCTGGTGAGGGATCGCATGCGCAGGGGTATCGTCAGACCACCCGGCGTTGACGAGGTCGTTGGTGCGCCGCATGCTTCGAGCGAGAACCAGAGGAGTAGCACTGACGCAGCAGAGACGAGGTTGGGTATCATTGTCGACGAGTGGACGATGGACTGTACGATATCTCGAATTCAAACGTTCGCGTCGAGCTTATTGAGTGACCCCCGAGTTGGACCACCGCAGGTCCAAGAGGTAGATGGGAGAAAAAAAAGAACAACAGAAAGGTCAGGAACGGAGGAACGAGTGGCGTAGCGGTTTGCTCCCTAGAAATACTTGACGTTAGTGCCAAGCGGGCCTGGGAGCACGGGTATCCGGGCCACAGGCAGGCTGCGGACGTCAGTGTGCGCAGCAAAGTGTTTCGAATGCGCAGTGCACAGCTCCAGCCTGGACCAGCTTGGCACTTGATATATGGGGGCCGGGTATATAATAAGCGCTTGAATGTTGAAGAAGTGTAAGAATAGTCACCGAGATCACCATTGGGCCAACACTGTACCGCCGCATCGAAAGCTGACAAAAACAACACTCAGCCTGTCGTGGGTAGTAGGGCACTACCTGCGCAGCCTCGCGCAGTCTGAGGCTCTGCACCTAGGGTACTAATCGTTGGTGAGTAATAGATGAAATACTGCACACGTTCAATGATACAGTGGGGCTCGAGGGCCCGAATGATACATTTCAGCCAGTATGAGTATATCATCGTGGGCAGTCAGCATTATATCTTATATAAATAATAATCATCCATAAAAAGTCCAATAACCTGTCATCCTATATGCCTGTCAGAACACCACAAAAGAGAGCATTACAAAAATAGATAGCATTAGGACACCGGAGGTGCGTGTTGCCATCGAGGCAGCGTTGGCAGTGGCAGAAGCAACGCTAGCCCCGAGCGTCGCATTGGGGATCAGTGCATGAACACCATTCATCGCGAGCGCAGTTTGTGACAGGGCCGCAAACCCTACAGAGGGTGGGCTGTATCGAAATACGGAATACACGTTTTTCTGATGATAGCACGTCAGGTATGGAGACGCAGCAGGAACATGAAAGAACTGACTAAAAACGTATCACCAATGATCCACTGCGGTACCTTGGGTGACGTAGGGATAGAATGAAATGCGCCGTAACAATTATCGGAAGAAGGACCGACTGGTCGGAATTGAAAGTCTGCGGAGCTGATTGCCCAGCTAGGTCCACCAAACGATATCTCGACAATGACCTCGTGGGTGCATGCTATAACGATCATCAGTCTTGATTTATTGTAGGAAAGAATATAGGGTTACGGTAGCTATAAAACCCTTCCCATTGTCCAGTCCCAGGGGACGCACCAGGAATCTGAGCGTAGATGGCCGCTATACCCGAGGCGGGGCCAGCCACAAGTGTCGTACCAGTGTCGATCGCAGCATAGGACGCAGAACCACCAGGTAGGGATATAGATTTCCCTTGCACGGTCATAGCTACCAGACAAGGTGCATGAGATGACCCGTAAGGCATTGCTTGCAGTCAGACTTACACGTAATTTCCTGCACCCAGTATGAAGCTTGTCCGTTTGGGATATTTCGGTAGTCAATGTTGCCTGAGTACAAGCTTTCATTGACATAACCTTGTTACGGAAAGATAAGCGAAGCGTCTCTTTAATGTGCAAATGACCCTACCCATAGTAAACAACCCCCCGGGCTCCAAATCGCCGGCATCCGAAGCATTGGCGTACCTTGGGTTAGATGCATCAAGGTAGGTTCGCCAAGTACAGTGCGACAACGTACCGTGTCAGTTGAAAAGCCATCAATGGTGAGTCCCAGGAACCCCGACAAGCAAGTGCCTGCCAAAATGGCATTGCACCCGAAAATGACAACGATTGCCATCCAAGACCAATCAGGCCTATCACAGGGTTCTGTAAAAAGTTGGGTGATGTCGAGGTTACAGATCCTGGAAAGTAGTTGAACGTCGTCTCAACCTCGATGAAAGAGAACTTATCAACATACCAAATTGTTGATTCGACACGGTGAATCCAGCCATCTGCACGACATCCTCAACTAGTGTGCCTATTGCGTCACCACTGATATAGGTAATGTTGAGACCACGGTTGAGAGACTTGAACGTTGAGGATTTTGCAGAATTATAGTTTCCCGTTCCCGCACACGTTGAGTCACAGTTTGACGACGCGATCCAAAGATCCCTAAAGTGAACTACTAAGTATGCTGGTGTACCTCACGTTCCTGAGGCGACGTACGAAGAGCCAGTGTCCAGAAAGACGTCAAATGGATACGGTGGCGTACCGATAACCAATGTACCGTAAAAACTGGAAAAGTGAGATCAGATCAGCTTGCACGTCACCAAATGTTCTCACCCGGCGTCAAACCCCTGGTTCACGATGCTGGACGGCACATCAGCGACGTGCAAAACCGAGATTCGATCGGGAGACTTACAGGTTTTCTCCGACCGCCCTCTTCTCGTTGGATCGTAATGTGTACTTTGCAATGACCGCATCTCGTTGACTTTTTGCCCATCGCGCCCATTCCGTTTCATTGCGCACGGGTGGAGTGCGTCGTTTTAGATTGATAGACTGTCCAGCAGCCGGCACTACAGAGTTAGGCACACCGAGTGCCTCGACTAAAATAGAGTGTAGAATAAGTAATCCAAGCCATAGTGTATGCGCAACCATGGTGAAAAGACGAGACCGCTGCGCAACGAGATTGCTGCCCAGGAGCCGGAGACTAGCCCAATTATAACACGGTCGAAGAAATCATGGAGGAAAGGCGGAGGTGGGAATGATGGACCGACCTCATATTTTACGACAACCTAAAAGCGAGCTGTGAAAGGAACAAAAAACAGGGGAACGCTGCGCTGCCACACGGAGGCAGTGATGTGGGTGTTGGCCTACAATTTGCGTATTGTCCACCCACACTTTACTGAATAAAATAGAAAATAAGACGTACAAAGCAACCTGGTCTCGGGTGGATTTCTGACAATCTGTGTCGTTGTGATTAAAGCTTTCTGGGTGACACTGACAGTAGCGGCAAAGAGGCAATCAGTGGCAGTGGACAAAGCAGTATGCGGTGGACCTGGTGGTGGCCCTGGTCGGAGCTAATAATGTGGGAACAACACACACACTCATGCATCATTGTTAATGATGCTCACGACTAAGTATGACGAAGTTTTGGGGCCATACTTTTGACATTGTGCTATCATCGATGCTGACCCTAGAAATCCACGAATCCAACGTTCGTGTTCTGTCTTAGACAGCACCCAAACCGCCTCACAGCCGCCACTTTCATTCATTTAATCTGTCCACATGCGTACGCCCTGGCAGGAACACCGGGTGGTATCTGAATAACCCCTTTAAGCTCGGTTTTGCTGCAGCTCTCTCCGCAGCTTTGATTCTGGTTCGTCCGCATTTCCGCTGTGTCAGCACCGGCGTTTCGCAACTTGGTGAGTGATGTTCCGACCGAATGGTTAGCCACCTCTTACGATTACAGCTCCCTGATCCCGCCAAATTTTTGTCCCCTGTACTCTGGCAGATCTCCTTCCAGTTACCCTTGACAATATATTCTATATAACTGAGAAGAGCGTGAAACAGGTTGTGAGTGACCGTGTTGGGTTTTCCCTCAAACTAGAGGCATACGACGCAGAGATGAAGTAGGTTTTAATTTGACGCTTTATGGCAGTCTCACTACACGCTAACATTCTTGATTTGACAGTGCACCTCAGTCATCAGATCCTTGCTCAGCATGACCACTGTACGTGTTACTTTCCAGTCTACTTCCATGCTTGAAGGGCGCATCCCCCATGGTATCTGGCGTTTACTCGGTCGCGTTCTGCTCGCTTTCGCCTGCATCACCACCGGGATATCAATGAAAGTGACTGGACGATATCAGGTGCAGACGTGGATAGGCTAGATCCTCTTCAAAATCCTGTGGGTTCTTGGTCTTGCTCGGCCGGGGCGCGTAATGGAGACACACCAATCATGTGGGCGACTAGATATGGATATGCTTTTGACCGGCCCGCACCGATGGCCCGGACGGGGATGACCACGTTCTGCGATCAGGGTGGTGCATCAAGTCGTTTAGCCCTCGTCGAGACGCGATTTCTTTCGTGAGAGACGTTGCAAGTTGGACTTGCGCTCGGTCCTCATGCATCGGGGCGGTGAGCTTGGCGCAGGTGCGAGTAAAGGTCGGGTAAAGATGACGAAGCATGCAAATGATCACTTCTGATGTCATCCAGAGAGTGGTGAACATGGATGGGATATATATATGGCACTGCGCTTGGATGGCGAGGACTATACCAGCGAGTAGAACCACTGGACGAAGCTAGAAAGGTCGGCGTCTCATGAAGTGAGTTACTCCTGCAAAGAAGAACAAGAAAGAGATGATGTGTTGACGCCAGGGAAGGACGTTGCGTACAAAGCGAACAAGGCAGAGATAGACCAGCTCTATCCATGATTGAATCACCTAAGTAGGTCACTTTTTTGACTCGGCCACTCCATCATTCACGCGTGTTGATCGAGTGAGCTTTGGAGCGTTACATAACATATTCTAAACATTATAAGCACCACAGGACATGATCTGCTCAAACGTAATGGAATAACACGATAACCTAGAGATGAGGGATACATGCAGTCCAGGAGACAGTCTGGTGGGCAGAGCAAGGGAGAGCACGAAGACTCGCAAGCATCAGAGCCACAAGGAGCAACCGGGATACAATGGTTAGAATCCCTACAGACCCCATGGTTAAACCCCCCACTTTGTCAAGGCAATCGTCGAACGAACAGAGCTTGAGAAGATCTGCCATCCCGAAAATTAGAATCAAACTCAACATGGCCAGTGGACCTGCTGCCAAAGTGAGTGATGCAACCCGCCAGAGAACTTTCTCCGTTTCCGTCGGAAAATCAAAGTTCCACGCGACCAGGTGTAATCCACCAAGAATCATCCACGTGACACCACATGAAACAAGTGTGACCAAAGCTTCGTCAAGCTTATCCATCAGTCGACTGCTCTTAGAGCGAGAAGGTTTATCCTAATCATTATATTGTTTAGTCTTCAACAAAACGCAGACTCGAAGCATACAAACATTTTTGTCCACTAAGGTTGTTTCTTCGTCGTTAGTGGTCAATTGTGTTTTCTGTATGTGGATGAAACAACCCATCAACGTAGACAGGTAACTTGGATCTGACTTCCACGCATTTGACCTGCATATTATGAAGTAGTTATATCAGTACGACTCGCGCTATGCTAAGTAACAAAACACGTACAAGGCTATGGCAGTGAGTGGATCTGGTTTCACCTCGCGAGGCGAATAGAAAATGTAACAACAGTCCGGGCGCAGTGGCTTGTCCCACCACAGGAAAATAACTAAAAGCGACAGCACAGCCATGCAAACAGTGTCCAGTTCAATTAATGTGACCACAAGACCTGTTGAACCGCGAACAACGACCTGCAACATGAACCAGAATAGTTGCAGGGTAAGGATAGCCTTTCCCAGCGCATCTGATTTGCTCCGGCCCTTGATGTCCTTCATCGTAATATCAGGGTTTGCGATTTCATTTGCCTTGCAAAGCCTCAGGAATTCCCGGGAATCGATCGTGCGCGAAACACCTTTGTCGTCACGATAAACAAATCCACCCATCTCAGCAAAGAAACTGTGTTTCATCGACCATTCATACCCCTCATCTGGGTTCGTCAGATGCATCAGATGGGCATGTCTATTGTTGAAAGGACACGTACTAGATGTCACGTGACCTGCTTATATAATCAGTAAATAGTAGTATATAAGACTCTGCTGAGTCTGAATAATAACACTAACTCTCTTGATCCCTAACTGCTATCATCTCAGAGTCCCCTCTCCAAAGGTAATGCCCTAGAGTAGATTCCCTCTACCCGGTGTCTACATCGGGTAGACGCTATTGCAACAGGTTATGAGCCCTGAAGCTCTACGTTCGGGACAGACTGTATGTCCCCCCGAACGGTATCTTCTCATGGGTAAATTCCTTTGGACATTGGCTGTCCTGTGCGGAAACACCGGACACCCTGGTTGTGCGGCAACGCCCTGGGGTAACAGCCATCAGACTACAGATGTAGGGGGTCACTATGACCCTACATTCTGAAAGCTCTGACTGTTCAGCGATGCGGTTTTTTCACGCTCCCTTCACCGGTACTAATGCTGACACGTCACCCTTACAGAACCTACTATCAACAATGTCATCAACCCTCAACGCGATCCCTAAGCTCAAGGCGTTAACTATAAACGATGGGCTATGGACATGGAGGCTTACCTCCGGGCCACCGGCTCCTACCACAGGAGCTTCCAGAAGGCTCGCCCCGGCATGGCCGGAACAGCTCCCACCCCCGAGGAGGAAGAAGCTATGGACAAGTGGGATGAGAACGACGACCGGTCCCTCGGGTCCATTTGTCTTCGCATCGAACCCTCCATCTCCGCCAACTTCACCCAGTACAGCACCTCCAAGGGCATCTGGGACGCCCTCAAGGCCAAGTATGAGGCCGCCTCCCTTGCTTCCGCTTTCACCGAGTGGAAGATCATGCTCGGGATCACCTTTCCCGACAACAACCATCCTGGCCCCGCTTTCTCCAAGCTGAACGCCAGCTTCGCTCAGCTGGACACGCTCCAGCACACGGTCCCTGATAACCTCAAGGCCCTCATCACCGTCGCCAAGCTCCCCAAGTACGCGGAGATCCTGCATCAGACCCTCAATGAGGCAATTGATGCCGACCCGACCAAGACCAAGGTCAAATCGATGGTCGAACTGGAGACCATCCTCACCGCTGCCTGGCAGCACCACCTCTCTCGCCGGCCCCCGCCTCGTGCGCAGGCCAACAAGGTTTCGAACGTCCGTCACCAACAAGGCGACCCCTCGTTTCAGAAACAACAGGAGTCCTCTTCCTCCTCAAAACCGAAAGATGAGGACAAGGACAAGGGCAAGGGGAAGAAGCGTCGACAGGGCAAGCACTCTGAAGAAGGTGAGAAGAAGCGTAAGGATCGTGCGGCCAACGCCGCCGAATCATCCTCCGCCTCGTTCGCTTTTGCGAACTTCGTCCAGGAGCCCGCCGTGCTCAGCCCGGCCTCCAGCACCTTCACCACGCCTGTCTCCGACCCCCGCACCCTCGCTCACACCATCGGCGCGCCCTATTACGGGCCCCCCGCCTTCCCTCAGGTCATCCAGACCATCAACCTCGCCCGTCGCATTGGGGTTACCCCCACTCCCCAAACCGTCCGCAACCTCGAGCCGGTTGCCACCCGCCATGGCCAAGGCCACCAGCGCATTCACTCCGCCTTTGCGGAAGTCAGCGCCTTCGGCGAACCCGCCTCGGTATCCCTCCTTGAAAGGATGGAAGAGACCCCTCGTATCGTTGTTCTCAACGACAGCGATGACGAGATGGAGGACCAGCTGGACGAAGAGGACGAGGACATGGTGTCCCTCGACATCGTGGAGCACGATGAGTACCTGGAGCGCTTCTGGGATGAGTCGATTCTTTGGCAAGTCCCTCTCTTTCTTTGCCCATCTCTAGCAGACACTGACACGCGGAATTTTTCACCTCAGATTTCATGTAGTTACACCGCATGTATGTCTGCAGTAGATAGCAAATCTACTATTCCTTCTTTCTCCATGTGTGATCGCTGTAATAAGCACAACAAAGGAAAAGAAACAGAAAGAGACCACACCAGCCACTGACCACCACCTGACATGTGGCTCCTGGACTCAGGGGCCTCCTCACATTATACAAACGATCTAAATGATCTGGTTGAGTATACGCCGTTCTTATTACCAACCTATTCCCAAACGGCAAATGGTCGTGCGACCATTCTAGGCAAAGGAACAGCGGTTATCCGCTACCAAGGTAGACTTGTGCGGTTATCGCCAGTCATTTATATGCCATCTTACCACTCCCGGTCATATAAATATCATTGATCGTTGCACGAAACGAATGGTACTAAGTTTCCACTCCCATGGTGACACAATGTACTGGATACGTGCACCCACTGTTCGTCCACATGCCGACTTAGCGTCAATGACCACTGTGGACTATGAACTTCTACACCGCCGCTTAGGCCACCCCTCGCACGATGTGCTCCGCGCAGCTAAGAAGCACATAAAGGACTTCCCGGACGTGGATATACCATCCACTGCCCCTATCTGTCCCGGATGCGAACTGGGCAAGCAGCCCAACCGTACTTTTCCTCACAGTGAGAAGCGCGCAAGCGCTCCCTTTGAGTTAATTCACTCTGACCTCAAGTCGTTTGAAATCGAATCGTACCATAAGTACAAGTACGCCGTCGTCTTTTATGATGACTATACATCCATGGCTTGGCTGGTCCTCATTAAAACTAAGGATCAGACCCTTAAAGCCACTAAACAGTTTCACGCCTATGTGCGTACTCAGTTCAATGCCGTCGTAAAACACTGGCGCTCTGATGCAGGAGGAGAATACACCTCCAAAGCTTTCACTGAGTATATGCACGATAATGGCATAAACATCCAACAATCCGCCCCTTACGCTCACCAGCAAAACGGACGTGCGGAACGCCTCATCCGTACTCTTATGGACAAGGCACAACCCATGCGATTGCAGGCTTGCCTGCCCAACTCTTATTGGGAGTTCACGATACTCCATGCACTTCATGTGTATAATCGCACCCCTTCTGCTCGGCTCAACTGGAAAACGCCGTCCGAGATGCTCACCGGTGAACAGCCTACTTTCTCGCATCTTCGCGTCTTTGGCTGTGGCGCATATGTCCACATTCCAGTCGAAACTCGCAAAGGAAAACTGCAACCTAAATCGCAGCTGATGATCTACCTGGGCGTATCCGCCGGTAGTGTTTCAAACTACCTATTCATGCGCCCTAACAACACGCTACATACATCGGCACATGCCATCTTTGATGAGCACCTCTTCCCCAGATGTTCAAAGGCACAGCCTCACCGGCCGGTTAACCACCCGCCGCGTTCTCACTCTCATGATGACGGGTCCTCTGACTCTGATTCACCACCATTGGATTTGGAGTCGGATGCGGAACTCGCTCCTCCTGCCGAAGCCCCTCGTCACCAGGCCCCCAGGCCTGCCATTCCACCTCCAGCACCCCCTAGGGCACCTACACCTCCACCGCCGGCACCCCCGGTTACACCTCCTCGCCGTCCGCCTCCGCCTCCACCTGCTCACCCACAGCGCCCCCAACGGGAACGCCGTGCCCCTTTCTGACCCGGAAACGTCTATGGGGAACGCCGCGACCCTGTCAAACAGCTCCGCGACATTGAACGCACCTCTGATTGGCGCAGAATGGTTGGAGAAACCCCGGCTGGACCTTCGGATTCACCCGTAGTCCCTGGCGGTATGCCTCCGTCCCCGACTCCGTCGGAAGATGACGTCGAGCGCATAACCAGGGAAGGGGGAGACGCATTGGTTTCATACCTCTGCAGCCGTGCCTTCCCGCTAGAAATGGAACAGTCCAACGTGAATTATCGCGAATGGACATACCGCGACATCCTCAAATTACCACAAGAGGAACAAACCCTTTGGCGTAAAGCCTGCCACGATGAGTTACAAATACTCAAGGACCGCAACGTCTATGAAATCGTGGATCGACCCGCAAATAGAAAGGTTATCAAAAACCGATGGGTCTTCGATGTAAAAACAGACGGCAGAAAGAAAGCTCGGCTTGTAGCCAAGGGCTTCTCCCAGGTAGAAGGGATTGATTTCGATCAAATATTCTCCCCTGTTGTACGCTTTGAGACAGTGCGGTGCATGCTCGCCCTCTCAGCAATAGAGAACTGGTACATTACTGGTCTCGACGTCCGATCCGCCTATCTATACGGCAAACTGGACGAAGAACTATATATGGACTTCCCAGAAGGATTTATGCCTCCTCACCTAAAAGGGAAGGTCTTGAGATTACTCCGCGCCATATACAGCCTCAAACAAGCAGGACTAGCTTGGTGGCGCGAACTCGACACATCTATGAAAGAACTAGGCTTCACGCGTCTTAAAACAGATGCTGGCCTATTTATCTATCGCAAGGGCAAAGAGCTCGTCCTAGCGATTATCTACGTAGACGACGCCATCTTCTGCGGCCCAAATAAAACCTTTGTAGATAAGGTTAAAGCCGCCTTTATGAAGAAATGGGACTGTCGTGACTTAGGAGAAACACGCGAATTCCTAAGAATGAACATACGTCGAGACGGTCAAACCATTAAGATCGACCAGCGAGAATACCTCGACAAAGTCATAGAGCGATGCGGTATGACTAACGCAAAAATTGCCAACACCCCTCTCCCTCAGGGTTATTACCCAGAGAAGAATGATCTACCCGTCCAACCGGAACTTCGGACGCGATTCCAACAGGTCATCGGATCATTGCTGTATCTTATGATCAGCACAAGACCTGACATATCATATGTGGTTACCCAACTCGCCCGCATGTCCGCAAACCCATCAGAAGAGCATCTGAATAAAGCTCTATACATCTGCCGGTATCTACTAGGTACCCGAGACTATTCTCTCGTATATCAAGGCAAATCCAGTAAAGGCATTATTGCCTGCACCGATTCTGACTGGGGACAAGACAAAGTCACGTCTCACTCGCAAACAGGTTTTTACCTGAAATTCGCGGATGGTGTGTTCTTGTGGAACTCACACTTACAAAAGACCACCGCTCTGTCTTCTACGGAAGCTGAGTACATGGCCTTGAGCGACTGTACGCGCCAGGCCATTTGGATTCATCAAATGATGGAAGAACTCGGTTATCACCTTGGTCCCATCCCCGTTTGTGGTGACAATC
>JBBPJQ010000751.1:0-17089 GCA_038088795.1 Boletus rex-veris
TTCGCGTTTCTAGAAAGTCGAAAACGCGGTACAGGACGCTCAGAAGGCGAGTCACAAGCGGTCTTGGCGTGCATCATAGTAATGGGGCGATCCGGGGTGTCGTGGCGGAGGAAGGGGTGGGGGTATTTCGAGATGAAGGTAGAGGAGTGCCCACTGAACGTATCAAAAAGATGAATGAGCTGGCTGGCTCAGGGGGATTGTGGCAAGGATTGAGGACGCCCTCACCTGGTAGTACGGGATGTTTCGGTATTTAACTCACCGCCTTGTTGAGCACCACTAAGAGTATGTCAGCACGTGTGTATTGTCCACACCTCCACACTAGTCTGAAATTGGGAAGCCAATGCTGTTCCTGCGGCCATTATTCATTCACTTGGCGAGACCGGCCCTTGAAGATAAGCTCGATCAACTCGCCGCTTGGATACGGTGGAACGTGTGGACGGAGAATGCCGATTCGAAGCGTATTGCTTTTGCAGGGCGAGTATCCGAACAAGACACATTGCCCTCAAGTCAAGGCGTTGGTCCTTCCGCACATTCAAAGCGCGGTGATTACAGTTGGATTGAGCGTTGCACATTCATCAACCCAGGGACGCTCTAGGCTTCATCAAGTCGGCGAACAGTGAACACTTCCTAGAATAGAAACATCCATGGCATTGGCTCGTTACACGTGTGCTCGTCTACCATAATCTTCGTGAAGGTTCGGGTCCGTCATTGCTCTCAATCACTGTCCAGTCGCAAAAGACTTCTCTACTTCTAAATGTCCTCTTAACCGATACCACCCAGAGGGAAAAAGACCTTCAAGGCCGTAGTAAACAACTGAACATCAAGTTGGTACGTCGTCCAGCATACAACGTCAACTGGCACCTCGGTCAGACATCAAGTAGATGCTCAACACATTTCCACACACCTTTCTTCGTTTCTTCTATACATTCATCAAAGCGTTTGGGTCGAGAGATTATACTTTTTCGGTACCATCTTGTGCTTTGGCGTCGTCACGAAGTGCGCCTTGCGCTTCTACTTTTAGTTGGTCCTCGTCACCCCTTGACAATTCATGGTGCTTGATCATGAAAAAGCTAACGATCGCTGCAACGGCAGCCAGAGACGCATTGAGAATGAACACCCATTGGAAGCCTGCTGCGTATCCGTGTGAGAGTACATCGCTGGTTATCGAATGCGTCAGTCCCAATTGAGCAAGCGTAGACGTTGGGGTGTTCGGTCCAAGAATCCCGGGTTTGTCGATGATGGCAGTGATTACGGATGGAGAAAGCGAAAAGGAAGCCAGGTCACTCCGCAGGGAATTGTTGCTGCGGAACAATGGGTTGGTTTCTCCAGGAAGGTTTAGGGGAGAAAGACGACCAACATGATCGAAAATCCAACGGCTTGAGCAAATGTCCCTCCCAGCAACCTGATGAACTAATCGTGGATAAGTATGTTCTCAGCGAATCGTTGGGGAGCCAACATAACCATAACCTACGTTTTGGACAGCCGTTACCACAGACATATCCTGCCTTGGAACACTTGCTTGAGCTGCAATAATAGTCGTTTGCAGAGTCTGGACCGACACATGAGTTCTGATGATCCCAATTTGAAATTTACTCCAAGTCTTACTTGTCCACCGCCCACGCCGGAGAGTATCATAAAAACCACGATGACCGCTTTACTTGTGGACGCCCTGACCGTAGACAGGCAACCACATGCAATTGCCAATGTGATAAATCCAGCATAGATGCTCGTCTAGTTTTAAGGATCAAAGATAAATTAGTTTTTCGAAAAGAACGCGAATCGGGGCATCACATACCCGGTATCTTCCCGTCTTGGTCACGATCAAGCCCTTTTCATGCCAGTGACATGATCAGCAATACCACCAATGTCACACAAAGATGCATACCGTTGCCCAATTCGCGGCTGGTTGGCTAATGAGCGCCGGAAGTAGGAATGCTCCCGACTGGATTGGGGAATATCCCAATGCAACTTGGAAAAATTGCGGCAGGTAATACAGCGAAGAGAAAAACACAAAACCGCTGCGATGAAGCCATCAGAGTCAACGGTGTGGCACCCACAAGACAAGACAACCGTACTTGATAAACATGACGATGTATACACCTACTACAGTCATGTAACTGAAGATGTGCACTGACCATTACGTATACCTAATCAGCAAGCTTGGTCCATATACAGGAAAGATTACTTACTGGGAATAATCGGCAACCGCGCACATTTGCATTCCCAGAGGCAGAACAAGAAAACGATAATAACCCCGAGGCACAAGGTCTCGAGAACGATAGCCGAATTCCAAGGAAACGTCACACCACCCTGGAAGTGTGACGTTAATAATGATCGATTTAGATGATCTGCGTTCCCGTACCCAATTAAGTGGCAAGAGGATGAGAACAGATCCAAAAATCGTCAAAAGTGTGCCAAGGTAATCTATCGCCATGAGTTTCCTGCATCATGTAAGAGGATTGACTAGGAAAAGTGATCCAAGACCTACTCCTTCACGTTGCCCTGCACTGGCTTGAGTGGAAGCAGGAAGAATACAACACAAACGGCACAAAACGAGACGGGAAGAATGACCCAAAAGCACCACTATGCCACGGTATATGAACAAACACCGGAAATATAATTAAAAAGACACAAACTCTCCAAGACACACTCTGGGCCAGAGCACCACCGATGGGAGGTCCTAGAGCATAGCCAAGGCCCATAGCCATGGAAATAATTCCTTGATATTTACCCCTGATAAAGCTCATTTAATTTCCGACACAGAAATGAGGAGAACGTACCTATCTCGAAGGCTGACAATATCGCCGACGATAATTTGTGACATGCTTTGAATACTACCACCGCCTGCACCAGCGATACCCCGAAAGATGATCAACTGGACGATGGACTTTGAAAAACCTGCGGCCAAACTTCCCAGCATGTATACCGCCATGGCTATGCAAAGCGCTGATTTTCGACCGAAAATGTCACTGAATCGACCGTACAGTGGTTGGAAACTCGTCGACGTGAGCATGTAGGCAGATGGCACCCATGCTGCCACGGAGCCGGCATTGAATGCTTCCGATATAGTGGGCATAATGGTTGCTACAATGGCGGAGTCAAACGCAGAGATGACGCAGCACAGAGCAAGACCCGCGAATACGGGGAGAAGTTTCCTGAACGGGAGAAAATTCGTCTGGTCTGTGAGCTGTAACGGAGTGTCGACAGATTTATTGGGGCTTTCGGCCACTCGAGTGGTTACTGTGGAGAGGGGCTGTGAAGAGGGCAGCTTGTTAAAGCCATACGATTCAACGGGGGACATGTAACTTGGTAAGTCAATCATTATCGTTGCCAAAGATTCCGTGTCAGAATCTCTCGACGTAGCCGAGACTGCGTTAGGAGGAAGGTCTGGGTTGATGATCGTACAACCACCCATAGTGGTAGAACTGGCCGCGACCCGAAGCATGGCGCGCAGGGATCCTGTCTTAATGGATGGTGTCGGCAGTGGAGAATCCGGAGGGGATACGAGGAGGGATGTTTTACAATGACTGCAGACGGAAGTTGGGACAAGGTGGGTAGGGAACACCGGACTGAGGGAACTGGTCCCTACCATCGACTTTTATCTCTTTATCTCTAGATTCCACTAAGCATGCTTAATTCTCCTAACTCAGCTCACATGCGTTGTGGGCTTATCTTATCCCATGTAAGCGAGTTGCGTTGCTATGCGGGAGAGCCCGGACAGCAGTTCACCTCAGACAGAATCGGAGAGTCAGATAAGGGTACGTACTTGGTAAAAAGCAGGACAAGGGAGGACTGCCATTGGACGCTAGATCGAAGTGTAGTTCGGAGCGCGAAAAGCGAACTTGATCTCGGATGTGATGATGCTACGTGTTGACGTGTTTGATCAGGCATCGAACGTGGGATTCTCGTTGAGATTACATTACGATCGTCGCACACGAGGAAGGTTGGTTGGGTGCATCTCATGGCAAAGAGAAGGATGCGAGACCAGGGGAGCGGCCACGTTATCACTATGATAGTGCGACTATAAACCCTTTGTTGGCTCCGTGCCCCCGCCAGAGATCTAGAAAGAAGCTGTGTCCGCTGGTGGAACTGTCTGTGTTGACGCACGTCGCATAATTTGAAAACGGTCCGAACGAGTGGACGAGCAAGGTGTTCGCAACCGAGTGTGAGGGTCATGGTAAACACGCCTTTGAGATGTGCTTTTCTGCTTCCGAACGTTGGGACAGCGGTAGAGTTTCCAGACTGTAAGAGTTACATATCTGGTCGCATGCCTGCGGCGAGGTACATCAAAGAGCGGATGATGTTCACAAAGATAATCAACGTTCGATCGCATCCGTCGTGATGGAAAGTCCCTCGAGAAGTCCTGATTTAGATGCCATCTCTTTTTCCCCTGATCCCTGGATATCTTTTCCTCCGTACGGCACCGCGTGTTGACGTCGGCAATAAGAGTGAACAGGGGGGGAGGTTTGTCACCGGTCTTCGACAGAGTCCATCCTTGTGAAGTCGTGGTGTAGTATTGGCAATTATGTGCCAAGCCGCCTTGTCTTTGGAAAAGTATCTTCGGCGTGTCCATTGAGAGTTATCTCCACCGTGATGGGGACAGTAAAAGTGGCATGTGCTAGTGAGGCTGAGTTGCCCGATGAGTTCAACGCTGCCTGCCAGTTGTTTCGGACTCCGAAGTCTCAGTGGTCTAGGTCATGTCAACGGCTGTACTACCATGGTTACTTGGTTGTCTCGCAGAAATGCCCCCGTCGCCACTGGGAGAAGCGCACACGAAACTGTCTGTGTCGACATACACCGCATGCACCCTTCCTTTGTCCCGTCATCCTCACCCACAATAACCTTCACACCCTAGTGCCAACGCAGAGATAGGCTCCCTCTTACGGCCAAAATCTGTCAGACCGCACGGAAGGACGACGGCGCGTCTTTTTGGATTCAGAAGTCGTTGAGTGATAAGATATCGATGTCGACGCAGATGAGGATGTGTTATCCTTGTCAGATCGAGGAGGTAGTACGATAGTAGTGGTCATCTCGTCGTGATGTATCACGTACGTGTTCTATCGCTCACTTCTTTGCTCCATCTACCAGCTCTTATTCGTTTTGCAGTATCCCGATCGATACCAGCGCTACCTACCACTCAGATCGAACGCGTTCAACCTTTGATCTCGGTCCACAAAACCCGAACTTGGTCACCTCGGAGCTAGAAGCTCAACAAATCCCATTCTAGGACCGTTGAGTTTTGAAATTTCTCTATAGGGGACTCATCCAATGGCTTTGGCTGCCGTTGTTGTGCTTCTGTCTCGCCAGATGCGCAGCCAACGTTATCATCATAATTTATTCAGGTCATCGACTCACGATCATTTCCGCTGTTAGCTCGTTTGTGTCTCGTTTCGCCGCACCCGATCCCTCCCACTCCCTAGTATCTTCGGTGTTTCTAGCTCATAACCCGGCCTCTGGCATTCCGACCAATCTTTTTGTGCACTTGGTCTTGGCACCGTTCGAAAAGGAGGATCGTGACATGTCGCACTTCACCCGCTCATGCCGGGTTACCGCCTCTGGGTGCAAATACAGCTTACGAGATGCGAAACGCTGACGGGGTACCACCCTTGTTTCTCGTCGCATCGGCTCCCCAGGCCTCAAGGTTTCACCACTTGAGTGGTGAATGTTCCTATGGCAATGACGTGCTAGTTGACGGTCTACCTCCCTATTAACTTTAAACTCAGCCAACAGGCTCTACGAGTGTTGTCCTCGTTGGTCGATCCCAGCCTCTTTCAGAATCAAACCTCACCTATGGTTTGGATGCTTCGATTACTTCTACACTTGCCAACACAAGATGTGCGATGTATCACTCGGGTTTCACGAAATGAAACGTGCCTATTCTACACTGTCTTCATTGAGACATCCTCCCGACGTGACATGCTCACCGTGATATCTCCGTTCACTCGTCATCGCAGGTCGTACGTCGCGAATGAACTCATGATAGATCAGTACAGCTTGAACACGAGGAAGTGATATATCACCCGGACATTGACTCAGGGGGCAGCAGCAAAATGATAGATAAGTACAACGCACGGAATTGACATGTCACTTGACTCACTTGCGCAATGACTCAGGGCAGTAGGTAATTGAGAGTAACTATCGACTTATGCGGTCCCTTTGGACGTGTCAAGCGATTCGAAGCAACGGATTTCTGTTCACTATGGATGCGTTGCGTTTATCCTAATTAGCGGCGGAGAAGAGCCTGAGGGCCAACTTGAAGGTTTGTTCACGACGTCTATCTCTAGCTAAAGCGGCAGGTACTCATATGGTTGATCGCGTGCGAAAGGGTTAATAGTGAAACTGCATGATAATTGTCCTAATCGTGATTAAACCACCACAGCAGACCCATCTTGACGCTTAGTTGCCTTGGCTCGAGATGTTCTGCACGTTTAAATCGCAGTGATTACGGTTGGACTGAGTGTTGCACGTTCACCACCCCAGCGCCAAAAATGCATGGTACAAGGTAGTCATCGAAGACGACGTTTCGATTCATACACGATGACGTTAGCTCGTTACACATGCACTCGTCTACCATAGTCGCCGTGAAGGTTGCGGCGTGTCATTACTCTTTATCACAGTCATATCGCAAGGACGTCTTTCTAACTACTCTATGGAGAAACAAGACCTTCAAGGCCACTAGATCACCCAGCATCAAGTTAGCACACGCAATCAAATATCAATGTGGGTGCTCGACATACTCACTGCGTCTACTGCTTCTACATCCACCCTTTTTTTCCATCATACCGTTTGTGTCTAGAGGTCATTCATACCTTTTTCGGCGTCATGTTGTGTTTCGCCGCCATCATGAAGCGTCCCCAGCGCTTCCGCTCTAAGTTTCTCCTCGTCGCTCCTCGTCAGCTCTGTGTGTTTGATCATGAAAAAGCTAACGATCGCTGCAACGGCAGCCAGGCACGCATTGAGAATGAACACCAGCTCGAAGCCTGCTGCATAGCCATGCAAGAGTACATAGCTGGTCATCGCATGCGTCAGTCCCAATGGAGCAAGCGTAGATGCCGACGTGTTCGGACCAAGAATGGCAGGGTTGTCGATGACGGCAGTCATCGCAGTGGGGGAAAGCAAAAAGGAAGAAAGGTCACTCCTCAAGGAATTGTTACTGTAGTGAACAAAACTTAGTTGAGGAACGTTTGAAGGAAAAATATAACCAACATCAGCGTGAACCCAACAGCTAGACCCAATGTCCCTCCCAATAGCCTGATGAGCTGATGGTTTGTGTCCTCAGCAAGTAGTCGATCGCTATGTGGAGCCAGCTTACATTTCTGACGGCTGTCACTACAGACATATCTTGTCTTGGAACACTCGCTTGAGCTGCAACGGTGGTTGTTGGCAGAGTCTGGACAAACACATGAGTTCGCGACGACCGCAGCTTTACTGTAAATCTTACTTGTCCAGCACCCATGCCTGAGAGTAACATGTAAACCACAAGGAGCACTTTACTTGTGGATGCTCTGACTGTAGACAAGCAACCACATCCCACGGCCCATGCGATGAATCCGACATAGATGTTTGTCTAGTTGATGGGAATAGAAGATGACTGCATCAGCCTTTCGAAAACGACAGATCGGCGTATCACACACCCGATATCTTCCCGTCCTACTCACGATCAAACCCTTTTGACACCAATGTCATGGTCAGCAAGGGCATCGATGCCACACAAAAGGATGCATACCGTGGTCCAATTCGCGAGTGATTGGCTGACGAGGACCGGAAGTAAAAGTACTCCTGACTGGATCGGAGAATACCCCAACGCGACTTGGAAGAATTGCGGCAGGTAGTACAGCGAAGAGAAAAACAGGAAACCACTGCGACAGAACCATCAGCATCAACCGATCGGAGACCACAATATGAAACAGCCGCACTTGATAAACATGGCGATATACACGCCTATTACAGTCACATGACTGAAGATGTACACTGACATCCTGGTCAGCGGACGTGGTTAACGCGGTATATGGGACACATCACTTACTGGGAACAATCGGCAAACGCGCACCCTTCCATTCCCAAAGACAAAATAAGAAAACGACAAGGATTCCAGAGCACAGCGACCCGAGAACGATAGGTGAATTCCAAGGAAATGTCACACCACCCTTGCAGTGATCCGTCAATAATGATTGAATGAGATAGTCTGCATTCACGTACCCAAATGAGTGGCAAAAGGATGAGAACAAATCCAATAAGCGTTAAGACTGTTCCCAAGTAATCTACCGCCATGAGCTTCCTACATGGTGTGAGTGGGTCGACGAGAAGAGGTGAGTTAAGACGTACTCCTTCGCATTGCCCTCCACTGGCTTGAGTGGAAGTACGAAATATACAACACAAATGGCGAACAGTGATATGGGAAGAGTAACCCAAAAACACCACTATGTCATGGTGAATGTGATATACGCGCACTGAAAATAAAAGCAAGAAAACATACTCTCCAAGTTACCCTCTGGGCTAGAGCACCACCGATAGGAGGTCCTATAGCATAGCCAAGAGCGATGGCTCCGGAAATGATTCCTTGATATTTACCCCTGAGAAAAATTTGATCGATTTCCGACACAGTAATGGAGCGAAAATCCAAAAGAACATACCTATCTCGAAGGCTGACGATATCGGAGACGATGATTTGGGCCATGCTCTGAATACCTCCACCCCCTGCACCGGCGAACCCCCGAAAGATGATCAACTGAATAATGGACGTCGAAAATCCTGCGGCCATGCTTCCCAGCATGTACACCCCCATGGCTACGCAAAGTGCTGGTTTTCGACCGAAAATGTCACTGAATCGACCGTACAGCGGTTGGAAGCTCGTCGACGTGAGCATGTAAGCAGACGGTACCCATGACGCAATAGACCCGGCATTGAACGAGTCCGATATAGTAGGCATAGCCGTTGCTATAATGACGGAGTCGAGCGCAGAGATGGTCCCGCACAGAGCAAGACCCGCAAACACGGGAATAATTTTCCTGAACGGGAGAAGGTTGGTCTGATCCGTGAGCTGTAATGGACTCTCGACCGATTTCTTTGAACCATCGGCTACTCGAGTCGTGACCGTGGAGACAGGCTGTGACAAGGCGAGCTTATCCGATTCGGCGCAGGGCATGACACTTGGTGAGTCGACCGTCGCCAAAGAGTCCGTGTCATCGTCTCTGGGCGTAGCAGAGGCAGCGTTTGTAGGACAGTCCGGGTTGATGATCGTACAACTGGGCATTGTGGTAGCATTGGCTGCGCGACCAGGAGCACGGTGCGAGGGGATCTTGTCCTGATAGGTGACATCGGCCATGGAAAATCCGGAGTTGACGCAAAGAAGTACAAGGATGGATGTTTTACACTGGTTCCAAACCGAAGCCGCGGTGTAGGTGGGCAGGAAACGCCGGGTTGAGTGAATCGTTCGTGTTCACCATCACCTTTTATGTACCTTCAGCAGCTCAGGAGTGACTCAGCCAGTTTTCTTGGTCTTTTACTGCGGACACGTTGTTGCGCTTGTGATCAGACATCACTACGTGAATACAAGAGCGTGTCTTACTATTTTCGTCGATTACAGCGTAATATTTGGTGGATTCCCGACCCAAGACTTCGTCGCGGCGGTCGCTTCGCCTGGCCTGCAGTTCTTGGCGTCCCGATCCGTGAAGAACGGCTGCGCATTCATGCTACCTCCGGGCGTTGACTTCCTCGGCGTGCAACCTTGGTATGGCTCTCCTCTCGGCACCTGCTAACCGTCGTGAGTTCATTACTAGAAACCAAGACCATTACTTCACCGTAAGAGTTTCGCTCCATCGATGACTCCATTCATTGTGGTACATACGGGCCACCATCCGCGGACAGCGACGAAAGGCATAGTGGTTCCGGTAGATGCCAAGGAGAAATCCACAGTCCAGAGTGATCCAAGAGCAACCATGGTCCCAGCCTCGCAATCATCATACTTGGAATGAAAGTCGTCAACTGGGGCCTGAACACCTTGCTGGAGTGCTGGAGTAAAAAGGCCTGGGCATCGTCCCGAAACAGCAAAATCAATGTCGTGCACGGCAGACTCGGAGCCCAGTAATTCGGCGAGAGCACGGGTATTGAGGATCACCGATGCTGACCCGGGAAAGTAGACTACCATCCAGTAGTCACGGTGCCAAGCATCCCAGCTTATCGAGGCCAAGAGTTTAATTTTAACCGTGGTCTATTCTGCTGGCAGGTTGGAGAAGCTAGCGCATCTTTCCCAATAATCGTATCCCAATTGTGTGGGACCCACGGTATTTGTGCAGCCCCTATGGAGGGGTTTTTCCCGGGTTGTAAGAACCAAAGTTGCGGTATTGGAGAAGGTCAGTGAGAATTAGCGGGGCGCGCCAATCTCGTGGTCCCGGGCCGCCACAACGTTGTTGGCGCTTGGCAGCGCTCAACCACCATCATGGGCAGTCTTTGCCAGAAGTGGCACTTAGTGTGTGCACCGGCAGTGATGCCACGTTTGTCAGAGCGCCACGTAGTACTATATGAAGAGCCTAGCATCACGATCTTGGAATGACCCAACTTCTAACACCAGGATAAAGTCCTTTGGCTTGAGTCTTGGCACTCACAGTCCTTCCGAGCAGTTACCCGATGTGAACACGTCGAAGCGGCCACATGGATCCCTGTGCCTTGCAAGAGGCTTCGGAAGTAGACGCACCCGGTCCCAGAAAGTCTCGAGGAAGGTAAAAAGCCAAACTTAATTCGAGATTCAACCCCTCGACTAATAAGTGCACCAGACAAATAAGTGCACCAGAGCGGCCAGAGTCCCGCGATTCTAGGCCCCTCTATACCTCCCGATGTTCAACGAGACCAAGACGATGAGATGGGTTCGTTGTCAGTTTCTGATATTCGTTTACGTTACCTTGTAGATACAGGGTCTCGCGAGCCATGTTACGCCCTCGTTTCCAATGTGTCCACCCTTTCCCGAGCGCTGCCCGACATTGACGTGCGCCTCCGCCCAGCCCTCCGTCGCGTTCCCACCATGTCTGATTTACAGTCATGACCCCTCTTCAGTACAGTGCCGCACGGATGACATTGTTCCGTTCGAAACGTGCTCCTCGGTTTGCTTCTCTTCACCAAGTGCTAGATAACCAACGCCCTCCCTGCGACTAGATCCTTGGATCGCTTGCCCCCTGGTCACTGTTCAATCGCCCGCGTTGGTGAGGAATACCCTATGATGCCGTTGCAGAATCTCATACTCTCAAAAGGCTTCCCCGAGGGGTACAGTATATATACGAAGGAATCAACTTTGAAACGCAAATGTGATATCCGCGACGAAAAGAGCAAGCAGGGGTGATGTCGATGGATTGGATCGTCGACGTCACTTGTCACTCGTACCCTTGGGGCTCTGTCGATTCAGAGGGCTACACCGCCTCAAGAGGCAACCCACTCTTCACTCAGCTAGCTCGTTCAAATACGTCTACATTGTCCTCGAATACACTTGGGATGATTCCCAAGGGCTCCACGATGGGTACACCTTAGGAATCCGGCGTCAATTCTACACTCGGAAACACGCCCGTGACGTCCTCGGATACCCCAACTACATTCCGCGATCAAGGGATAGGGCGATGTCGATGGCGTGGATGGATCTTGGAGAAGGACGATCATTGACATCAGTGGTTTCCCAACTTGTACCTGGACTCCACCCATGGGCACACCTCAAAGCATCAGCGCTACACTCAACTGGCACGTTACTTGAAACACGCCTGTGACGTCCTCAGATAACCCAACTACATTCCGCGACGAGGGGATAGAGTTGATGTCGACGGCGTGGATAGATCATCCGTATCATCCCCCCCCCACCTCATGGAACCTCACCCATATCCTTGTCCACTCACGCAAGTACACTAGGGTATAACTTGTCTCGTAAATTAACCAACAAGCACACGAGATGATCAAAGATAGTGATGAAATAAAAGAGGGGGGAAAAGCACATAACAAATGACACATGACGAGCGTAAGATGACGTGCAGGGACCACATGAACAAAAGTAGATAAATCAACAAAGGAAACCGGTCCGGGATGCTCAGAAAAAGAAAAAGGAAAGCAACTTGTCCCAAAAAATGCATTTGCTCTATCATCTATCATGATGGACCAGAATATGCCTCCGTGGCCGCGATGGTCTCCTCGATCGCGCGACATTGTGAAAGGAGTTGTAATATGACAGGACGTCCACAGGCATTGCGAATAAACGACGTCTGTGAGAAGGGTAAAAGTCGAATCAGACACAGTTACACAACATGAGGACATGACACCGACGTTTAATAGTTCACCAGGAGAAGGTCTACCCGCCGACTCTCTCCCACATAGTTTCATGAATTCGTGGAACTGGCGCGAGTAATGTTCTGGATGCGTCAGCGGAGGCCACTGTGAGCCAATATGCCGTGTAGCTTGAATGGCAAACGACACTTGGGTTGATGGCGAGGCAGGCGAGGAGAACGGAGGAACGGTCTCTGCGAGTTCCCATACGGTTGCTCCGAGCGACCAGATATCAACTTTCAGCGCATTGTATGGGCCACTAGGAGGCGATGATCAGAACGGATGGTCGACGAGTAAAACAACTGTACGTACGCTCTCATCTCAGGTGCCTGTGTCCCAATACAGAGCAACGGTCAGGTCAGATCATGCACCCCATGTTCCGAGGTTCCGCTCACCTGCCAGTAAATGACCCCCACTGCCCCACTCACATTGGGTGCATTTCGATCCACACGAATGGCATTCGAAAAGTCCGCTACACAAGTGAAGCAATGTGTGATGAGCACCAACCCAGCAAATCATGACAGCAATACAAACCACGCACCAAGTTTCACAACACCAGCCGCATTCACCAATAGATTATCGCTCCTGACATCCCGGTGAGCAATGTGTTGTCTCTGGAGACAATCCAGACCATGGAGGACCTATTCGACGACGGAGACAATGGCTCGTTAATACTTTGTCGGGTATTGGGGGGCACGTTGGAAACACCCACATCACTAGCGAATCTTGCGATGAGTCTCTCTTGCAGAGCGAGGCCCTCTGCCACCAAACCGATCACGTCCGCGAGCGATCGCTCCATGAGTTCCATCCGTATCCATAGCGAGGTGTCCGGCATGCTTGCGGGCTCGTCGTCTGCCGAATTTGAACCGACGTAGATTGCATCAAGCAGAAGCAAGTGCTCATGGTCCAAATCCTTGAGCACCGTGAGTTCGTGCAACACCGAAACCACCTTGTTAGAGACTGGCGAGTCGTCGGTCAAGGAAGGCGAAAAAGCAACGGGCGGTAGTGGTATTCGCTTGACGGCTACGTGTGACGTGCCAAGTGGTAAGGGCCTCTCGCTGTTGTCTTGCTGTCCTTCGTGCGACCGACCATCCGCAAACGAGGAGGCGACACATGCGGCAAACACGGAACCACTCTCGCCTTCGGCGATCTCGACCAGGTTCGTGAAATAGGACGACGGAATGCGAGGTGAGATGTAGGGCTGCAGCTGCACCAGAAGCGGGTGCGTAGATATCGATGTGTGAAATTCCGGCATAGGCGTGTCTGAAGAGTCCGAAAATGATGATTCGCTTTCTTCGCTCTCATCCCCCACTCCAAAGGTATCCGTCGTCGAGCTCAGAAATCTTGCCTCTGCGGCCAACCCACCCTTTGTCTTTGGCACTGTACAAGGGGACACGCCATTGAGCCCCTTTGGTGTCGGCAACGGTGCGCTCTCGCTCGTGGAGCTGGATGAGCTCCCATGGGAAGAGTGAGAGTTGGTGGGCGATGTCACTGAGCCACCCATTGCCTGTAATTGAGTGACACGTCCAAGGGAAGTCGTTCTAAACCTCGACACACGGCGAGGCGTCGTATCCGCTTCCAACTCAACAGGAGGTGGTGGCGGCGTTGGCCACTTTGATTGCGGACCATCGCGCAAGAGTGACACGGAGGAACTCTCAGATGTCAAGGAATCGTCGGGCACTTCTTCGCGTTCTTGTGTACGTGGTGACTCCGCGCCCATATCAGGTTCGTCATACGCCAAGGTCTGGCGGGCGGTGTTCATGATAGGAACAACGCTTTCCCGTTTTGACACCAAGGAAACAGTATCGGAATCGACAACACTTGCAACTGCTGTTCGGACAAGCTCAGTCTTGGCCGTCGCTATCGTCGCGGGGGTCACCGTAATCGTCGACAAGCCTGAATCGCGGTCAGAGTTCATACGGTCAGGAAGAAGGGTCTGAGATGAACTGGGGCGAGAATCCGATGGCGACGCATGTGATATAGTGGAGTCGTGCTTGAAGGCCTTCTGAGGCGAAGGAAGTGGGGATAATTGTGGTTGTATAAGAGGGGGAAGCGGGAGATTGGGCTGAGATGTTAGTCGCTTTAGGGGTGGCAATGGTAATGTAGGTAGTGGGTAAAGAGACTTCGGTGGCGCGGGGCGGAGTTGCGCACGGATCTGCGATGGAGGAATAGGAATCGGTAATGGTTGCGGTTTGGCGCCGAAAAGCGAGTTGACGGGGGATTTTCCAGATATGCCCGTTATCACGCTCGTTCTGGGAAGTGCAAGGGTGGCTGTAGGAAGCATTACGAGAGGGGCAGGCTTGGGCTTGGGCTTCGGTGGTGGGGAAGGAGGAAGGCTATCAACGCTAACTCTGCGTGGTGATTCTGGTGGTTCTGGAGGCGTCGACGGAGGTGGGTCAAGGTCTTTACCCAGGAATGAGACATTGGGACCAAGGGAAACATCGGGAAGAAGAAGTGGAGTTGAGGGAGCAGCTGGTGATCTATCCACTTCTCTCACTTCCTCCTCTGCCGCTGTCGTCGTGCCAGCGTCTACGGCTTGTTCCCCTGCATCATCTTCATGGACACCCTCTTCTGCTTGTTGTTGGTCATCACCTTCTTCGACAGCGCCCATCGTCCCTCTCGGATGGGGTCCAGACATGTCCGGCAAACTCGAAGCCACTGTCTCCATTTCCGGCGACAAAGAACTCGACGCCGTCGCTGAAGGATCCTCACCCACCATAGAGGGGGGTGACATTGGTCGAATGGCTGACCTCCTCTTCTTCTTCACGCTCGTTTTATCCACCAGAATGCTCGATCTCTTCCCTTTATTACCAATCACACTGAACAATGACTCGGACCAGTCCTCCAGGCTACCCTCCTGGTGGAAAGATATCCGAGGCGGCAGCGTTGCCAGCTTGAACATCCTCTTGTCGATCACCAACGGCGGTGTCGGAGATAACGTCTTCGCTTGCTGGGCTGGATCCATCTCCGCGTCGACTCCTCCATTAACGGAGTTATCGCTGTAATAGGATGAAATGTCCAAAACTTCTTCGGCGGACCCGGGGATGTCGGATATCGTTACATCTTGATCTTTCACTCTGCTGTCGTGATTGCTCAAGCCAGATGGCTCGCCTTGAGTAGGAATCGGGGGAACAGGCCTGTTGGGTGGAGGTGGAGCTCCCAAAAAACCGAAACCTTCCTTCTCTTTCCTTGGTATCCATCCATCCTTCTTGGGCGAAACGTAAGCGGGAGGAGGTTCAGTGAGATTCATCCCATTATAGGAGTCTGATGACGGGTTTGCGACATGGTATATTCTCCTGGGTGGTGTCCGTGGTGGTACTAACCCTGGCCCTAGCCGTGAACCTGCACTGGCAAGGGGGTGGGAGGGTGATGGAGAGGCAGAATGATTAGAGTGAGCGTATCCACCTGGGGGTGTAGGTATGGGGAGGGAGTGGGAGTGGGCGAGCGGGGAAGGTGCACGGGAGGCTGAGGAATGAAGTGAGACGTGCTCGGAATCGGATTGGGTACGTTGCACTTGAATCTGCGGAAAGTTGGACGTTCGTGGCGTCGATTGCCCCTAAAGAATACATGTAAATGTCGCGACTCAAAACCACAGGGTAAGGGCCAAAGATGATCACCTGCGATATCTGTCGTATCCTTGAAGAATGAGTCTGGTGCGAAGAAACACTTGATGTGTCGAAATGAGAGGGTTCGGTTTCGTCGCCCATTCCTCGATCCCCACCCTCGTCTGGGCTGTCCCCGTCTACAAATACAAATTGTTCCGATTCTTCACCTGATGCACCCTCGCCCCCACTTGAGCCATCGATACCTTCTTTCATACTTGGGGAATCACTCGTCAGCGAGTTTTTGAAGCTACTCACAAAGGACTTCATCGAGAAAGATGGTGCCCTCGGTGAAGGGGTCGGACTCGCGCGTCCTAAGGTGCTACCACCAATGCTAGTTGCGACCGAATACATTGAAGGTGGATTAATCGTGAGGGCATCTCGTCCTTTTCCTAGACTCGTAGAGCGTGGGGCGGGATCCAAAATGATAGTAGAAGATGAAGCAGAAGAGGTGGGAGGCGCCAAGGTCAATGTGTAAGGGGACGGGGGCCATTCGGTGGGCAGGTTAGGTGGTGGAGTATTTGGAACGGTGCCGGTGACTGCTGCTCGACGACGAGCATGAATGGCTGCGATTTCATCGTCATTGAACCCTACTTGTGATAGGGTAGAAGTCCAGGAGGGTGGGAGACCGATGTATCTGTCACCAAGTCAATACGGGAGGTGGGATTGGATATATGGGCGAAAACGAAGCGATGGGACTCACCCCTCGTCGACGTGAATGTTGTGCTATTGGACATGCAAGGTAAGACGCGTTGGTTATCCTGATCGGAAGACACTGCCCACCTGGAAATTCCAAGGCGATGATATTCCGTCGTCTCCTTCTACCTTGCCTGAGGCACCCTCCTGATCGTTGACGCTCGCGGACCTGCTGAATGCACTGGCAGTATCTGAAAGATCCTTCTTTGACTTGTTCCTCTTTGCGAGGCTGACAAGGTTGAACATGTTCTTTTTTGATTTCACGCTAGCGGTGGTTGCTTGGCCCATTGTGTAGGTACTTGAGTTTGCACCATTCAAGAGGTACATGTCAAAATTGGCGTTGGCGTTGTAGTTGACGTTTGGACATGAGCTGCTCGAGTCGGTGCTGCCATCCATGGAAGGACTGGGCAGGTAGTCCCCTCCGCCACGACCAAGGGACTTGAGGGAACCCCCGGATGCAGAAGGAGCAGGGGAAGACGCTGCCGCCCTTGCGCTGA
>JBBPJQ010000752.1:0-17087 GCA_038088795.1 Boletus rex-veris
TGAAAGAAATCTATGCATAAAAGATTTATATAGAATATTAAATCAAACAGAAAGCACATACTTGCTTGTTTGCAACCAGCTGTATATCATAGAAACACAAAATAAATCTATGCTAGAGTGATTGGAAATATTTATTTACTCACATCCTGACTCTTGATAAATAGAATGACTTGTCAACATTTGAAAATCTTACCTTCTAAGAATCACATAAATGACTGGATAAATCATTAGCAGATACAATTCTTTCTCATGAACCTACATCCTGTTGAAAGCATTGTAAGAAATATGAGATTAGTACATACAAGAAAACATACCAGCTATGAAATTATAAAGAAGTTATTAAAGGAAGGGTATAGACAGATTCATCAGCATGGTCACCCCACAAACATGCCACAATGCACAACTCACCCACTATGATGTCCAATGCAGAATGAAGAGGATGGAATGATCAGCATGGTCACCCCACAAACATGCCACAATGCACAACTCACAAACTATGATGTCCAATGCAGGATGAAGAGTGGAGATGGAATCATCAGCATGGTCACCCCACAAACATGCCACAATGTACAACTCACCCACTATGATGTCCAATGCAGGATGAAGAGTGGAGATGGAATGATCAGCATGGTCACCCCAAACATGCCACAATGCACAACTCACCCTCTATGATGTCCAATGCAGGATGAAGAGTGGAGATGGAATTATCAGCATGGTCACCCCACAAACATGCCACAATGCACAACTCACCCACTATGATGTTCAATGCAGGATGAAGAGTGGAGATGGAATGATCAGCATGGTCACCCCACAAACATGCCACAATGCACAACTTACCCCCTATGATAAACAGACATTATGGAATCATTAGCATAATCACCACACCAGCTTTCCAAGACATCACCCATCAACTGTAATTTCCAGGGTGGATATTGAAGTGGAGATGGATCTATCAACATGAATACCAGGTGCTACTATGATGCACAACTCACCTCCTAAGATGTGCAAAGCAGCATAAACAACAAGCAAGTAATCATCAGCATGATCACCTAGGCAGCATGATACAGTCCACAACTTACACTCTGATTTCCAAGGCATCATATTATCAATTACATGATCATCAGCACATTCAACTCCATATGTTGTTTTATAGGACTCACTATGATTATCAAGTAACATAGCATTAAGCACACCAATTAATTTACTATACACAATTTGTTGTGGGAATGTCTCTCACCTGAACATGAGGGAACCACAATGCAAGCTTCTGAAGTTCTACTTTATCCATATTGGTTATTGGGAGTAATGACTTGTGTACTTGGTCTGTGGATGGATCAACCTTTATTGGATAACAGTGTTAGATAATCAAGACATGACAGCATGTTTTGCTAACCCACTCTCGAACTGCAAATCTCACACAAAGCTCCAAATTCACTTTCTGTGCTGAGATTAGCAACTTTTGCAATGCCTTTTCATTCAGGGCATCTGCAGTGGCTGCCAAGACTTTACTGCACCCCTCATTAGACTTGTGCATGCCTAGAATAAGATAGAGTGAGATTCAGTATTTGGATGGGGAAAGATAGAATACAAACCTCCGATACGAACAGAGGACCTGGGAGCATACTTCAATCGAGAAAGACGGCCCCATATATCAGCTTTGCCAAATATTTCTTCGATCAGTGGCTCGGCTTTTGACAGCCGCTCTTGCAAAGGTAGTCGTCGATCAGTAGGCGCCAACTTTCCCAGTGCTACAGGCAGCGGCGCGTCAAGTTTCGTGAGTGGCACTATGACAGGAACTGAAAGATCACTAGTATAAGTCTGAGAAGACAACAACGACATAGGGTTCACCATTCCCAGGATCACATTCGTCAAAGAACATTTCCTCAGAGCGTTGGATTGCTCGGTGATGCTTGTCCATTGGAATGCAATACCTGCATGAAACGTGAGTAAATACCGTGAAGCAACTGTCCTATTTACAATATAGCGTGAATACGCTTCTTGAGAATGGTGGTCTTGGCACGATCTGCGACGAAGTTCTTCATTTGCAAGAACTCGGCTTTGCTACCGGCTTCGAAGCCTCGAGAATCGTGAAAGATGAGCTTGTCATTGCTCCGGAATATCAGCTCGTCCTCGACATTGTACAGTCCACGCTGATAACGATCAATTGCGTCTCCATCAGTGTCCGCATACTGTATAACGTGAAACGCCTTAGGCTCACCCCCATGGATCCCTCGACTTGCGACGAATCAACCTGATCAAACACTTTAGCTTTTGGCACAACGCCATACATCAACCCAGATTCGTTACCTTGTTCCCATCACCATCGTAGATCTCTGGATTTTCCGTGGAGTTGCAGATCCCCCGAAGGATGGTCGTCTTGCCAGAGTTGGCGGGTCCAATAATGAGGATTCTGAATCGGCCGAACTTCTCTTGGAGGTTCTCAAAGTTGTTCTCTGCAGTCTCGGTAGACATTCTGAAAGAGTAAGCGTGAAGAAGGGTGCGGTATTGCGACAAGGGTTCCCGGGTGGTGGTGGAAGCGAGGAAACAAGAGCCAGGCGCTTATCGATAAGGACTTGAGATTCCGACGTGGTTCCCACTGGCTAATTATACCAAGACGTCTGCGTAACTACGGCGTCGTAGAGTCCTTCGTTCCCGGTGAATCAGAATGGTAAACTTCGTCATCGTGCATTCATGATGCAACAGAAGCTTGCCGACATCGACAAGTCTCAATCGCGGACATTTTCATTGCAAGAGTTTTGAAGTTGCTTCACATCTCCGACGTGAGATGCAGAAGGGTCACGTGCAGCCTCAGACATGACTCGTGAGCATGCACTCATTTGGAAAGTTCGGTTCATCCGGTCCTCGTTTCACCCCATCAGGAACCCAAACTGGGTCGACTGTCAATGACCAACATTCCGGACGGCGTTACGCTTGCGCAGGGAAAAGGTGATGACGATGCACGAGGGAAGAGGTTGACGTCTATGTCTCGACTTTCTTGCATTCCGTGTAGTTAAGTCGCTCAGATGAACGTCCTCGCTCGACGCTCTCCAAATGGACCACGAGTCGGACAACCGTAGCTAAAGTGCGGGACAATGAGTGAGGACTGTCTCAACACTTATCCGATGTTGCATCCCATCCTCAGAGCACGAGTCCACGTCCGAGTTCACATTGCGATGCGCTATCCTACACGCTTTAATACCCTCACAAATTTGACGCCCGCGCAGCATCGCCATTACCATCTTGCTCAATCTCATTGATAAATGCCTTGGGATCCGGCTCCCGTCCAAAAAAGTCCTAAGATCCAGGCGTCAGCAATCAGCGATGCATGCTGACGGGGACATCAATACACACCTTGAGCGAATCCATGTCGTCCCGGCTCCCACCCACGAACAAGATCTTGTCCCGGTACAACCTTCCCAGCGCGGGATCCAGCGGTGCCTTTTTAAACACCGTCGCATACATGTCCGCAGCGAACACCAGAGAGTAGGTGTACCTAGTATACATGTTGTGAAGCGAGAGAGCCACGTCGTGGAAAGTCACTCACCCATAGTACCCCGCATCATACCCACCGACGATATGCCCAAACGTACCCTGCCCAGGCTTGTCCTCACTCCCCTGTACGAGTGAGATCTTCTCCCTTAGTTCGTTCCAGAGCTTGGTATAATCGGTGTGGACGTCCAAACTGTTGTTGTGCACCGCGAGATCAAAGTTGGCAAAGAAGAGCTGGCGGAGGTAGAATAGCCCGACATTGACGTAGCGGCTGTAAGCAAAGCGCAAACGTTCAATCGTCGTACATACGCAAAAGAGAAATTCCGACTAACCTCTTGATAATTTTGGCGATCAGGTCGTCCGACAAGGGCTCTTGCGTCTTGTAATGGCTCGACATCTTCTTCAGCACCTCAGGCTCCCAGCACCTGAGACGCGAACATCCGATCAGTCACAGAGTACTAGTAGTAATGATGACGAACCAGTTCTCGAGCATCTGGGACGGAGCCTCCACGAAGTCGCGCGCGACGGCTGTCCCGTGGAACCGTGAATATTTCGTCCGGCTCAGCAACCCGTGGAATACATGTCCCATCTCATGGAAGAATGTTGTGACATCGTCGTGGCGCATCAGCGCTGGTCGCTCCGGCGTTGGTTTCGCCAGGTTTGCCACCATAGCTGTTAACGGGTGGTGTCTTTTTCCTTCGGGAAGCTCGTAGCCTGGGAGAAGACCCCACACTGCGGCATGCGAGTATTTGCCCTCTACAAGTTGCAGAGTGAGCGTTTTGTATCAAACACGACAGTGTCACAACGCCTTACCGCGAGGGAAAAGATCGAGGTAACAGTACCCGATGAAACCCGATTCGTCCTTGGCATCCATCTCCCAAACCGCAAACTGTTGGACCTCTGCACGACCATTGGTCATCTACTCGACCAACATCGGCGCATCGCAAAAGACTCACCGGGGTGCCATACGTCCCGTGCATCGCCTGTGATCTCTACGAATTTGACCCCGAGTAGGTTCTGGTATATATCGAGGATAGCAGGGACGACGACAGATACCGGGAAGTACTCCTTGACAAGGGAATCGTCGAGATCCAAGTTGCGCTCCACATAGAGGCGATCGTAATACCTAGTGGTGCACGATCAGACGAAAGACAGTGGGGAACAGGTTTCTAAATGGGCGTGCCTATAGTCCCAAATATAAAGGTTGTCGTCGATGGGCAAGCCGCGTTTTGTATGCACCTCTTTTTTCAGCCCGAGAAGGGTGGCACGCTCTTGAGTGCCAAGAGGGTCAAGATGTGCTTTGAGACCATCCAAAAACTAGACACCGATGAGGGATCGACACAGAAACGATGATCGGGAGTGACAAACCTTTTTTGCGTTAGCTGCACTTTTGACCATCTTGACCTCGGTGATGTAATCCGCCCAAGAATCGTACTGTAGGATCTCTGCGATCTGCCTACGTAGACGGAGAGCGGTATCCAGGTATCCGACGTTGTTGGCGAGTCGATCGTCAAACGCCTGTTGAGCTGCCTCACGTGTTTTCGGGTCATTGGCATATTTGAACTAGGCTGTATCGTCAGATCGAGGACACATATGCAGTCAGCAGAAGACACTCACGACGGGAAAGATATCGGGCGTCTTGAAGGTAACTTCGTACAACACCTTATCGCCTTCGGTACGTTGGGTATATCCAGATATCACGTCCTCTGGGACACCATCGAGTTGTTCGCGTGTAAATGAGATACGACCCTATTGCATCATGAGTCAGATCGATGGACGCAGACGTGCGTGAACAAACGACATACGTTCTCCTCGTTGAAGTTTTGCTACACGATCATGCACAATTCAACACCGCTCCAACCTACGTCAAAAAACAAAAAGGCCACGCACGGTAAATTTCAAACACGCGTCCGAAAGATCATCCTTCAACCGCTTCAATTTCTCCCTCTCCTCCTTGCTCTCAACTCCCAACCCCGCACGCTTCCCATCGAGCAACATCTTGTCGACGAGCCGCTTCTGCTCGGCACTCAGTGCGTCCCAGGCACCCGTCTTGCGCAGGTTGGCTGCTGCAGTCACCTTGGCCTTGTACAGGTCCTCGCGCATCGACTCTTGGTTGGCGTACTTGCGCGCGCGCTCTTCAGATTTGGTGGAGGCGTCGCGGATGGCCTTGTCTGTGGAGACATTTTGGTAAAAACTGAGCGGTTCAATTGCGATGTCGAACACGGCTTCCGTATTTGCAAGTGCAAGCTGTTATGGTATGAGAAGAAATGGAAACAGGCGAACGTGACTCAGTAGTCAGAGTCAAGGGTTAGTGCACGATCAACTCACAAACACCTGGAAGACGAACGTGCGGGGTCAGACGATGATCGATGGAGAGCATGAAGACGAACGTTGTCGAAACCAAGCTGGTCCTCGGGCAGCTGGACGATGTCGTCGCTAACCTTTTTGTCATTGGCGAGTGCGTCGGTGGTAAGTCGCTCAATGTCCTCGACAGTGTGCTGCCAGGTCGGCGGAAGCTGCGGAGGCTTCAGGGATGCCATCACAGGATCGGTGGAGAACCTCAAGTCCAAGTAGGCGTTGGAGCTGTATTCTGCGAGTTTCGATGTGGATGTGGTAGCGAGGTGTCGTATTCGACCTCGACTATCAATCTGATCCAACTTGAAGGTGGGGCGAACACGCGTGACTAGCCCGATATAGCTACCATGTCTTGACGCTCGTCCTAGAGACCTAATTAGAGAGACCCTCCGCGTCGTGGCAAGCATTGTAAGGAAGCTGGACTCAAAAGTTAGCCGTAAATTACACGCAAAAATAGTACTGTTACATAGTACAACGTAACACTTATTTTAACCTCCCTCGACCTTGCGAATCATCCGTCTATCACGCTCCCCAACGACTGCAACGATCCCCTCATTCTCCAGTACCTTGATCACCTCTGCAAACTCGACCGCGTCCACCCGAATACTACTCTGCTCGCCCAGCCGCTTGATCACATCTCCCCACCGAATACCCCGACTCTTCGCACCGCCAGCACCATCCAACATGGTCAGGAGCTCCCTCCGCATGTCCTCGCGCAGCCTTCGCTGTCCAACCCCAGTGCCCGTGTTGAGCAGACCCATGTCAATCTTGCCCGTCCGTGGGTCCATCGCACTCGTCCGAATTGCCTCGCGCATCAGCCGGCAGGCTTCTTGGACGTCTTGCAGCTCAACCTGCGCGGCGAGTCGCATCCGCGCGTGAGCTTCGGACAGACGAATCATACTTTCCAGCTGACGTGTCGTGGCAGTGATCCGTTTCTCCGCGGCACGAGGCTCATTGGCTCCAATGGCACGAAGGGAGACATAAGACGCGACAAGTTCATCGCTGGCTTCGGAGTTGAGGACAGGATTGATATGCGCACGAGCGTACTCGATGTACGCCGATAGCTCTTCCAGAGGCTAGGTCACTCCGTCAGTTCGCGGATACACCAACAGATGGAAGTGGAACTAACCAAGATATCATGTCCTCCAGTGTCCGGAGCATCTTCGAGGTATAGCCCAACGAGGTGTTGAGCCAGCCTCCGATCTAGTGTCTCGTCAACCCGATCCAGGACAAGGTAAAGAAGGTCGAATCGTGATATAAGAGTCGGAGGAAGGTCAATGTTTCGGGTGATCGGCAAGTCCACATTGTATTTCGACTCGACTGGGTTGGCTGCAGCAAGAATAGATGTTCGAGCATTCAACGTGGTGATGATGCCAGCTTTTGCTATCGACACAGTTTGTTGCTCCTAATTATGCCATCAGTCGAGGTTACCGAGCTGAGATTCCTGGACTGACCATGACCTCATGAAGGACACTACGAGTCGCGTCCGACATTTTATCGAATTCGTCAATGCAACAGACACCTCCGTCGCTCAAAACAAGGGCGCCACTGAGCATGTCATTAGCTACGAAGGAGATGCGTTATTGTCAACTTACCTTTCTAGAACAAGTTGTTTCGTGTCTGGATCTCGAGTGACATAGGCAGTAAGACCGACAGCTGATGAACCTTTCCCGGACGTATAGACGCCTCGAGGAGCGATTTTGTGCACGTACTAGAAGGAAGCTCAGTTCCGTTGACGAACAGCACAGGGTGGAAAATCACCTGTAGAATTTGAGATTTACTGGTACCGGGATCACCAACGAGCAACACGTTGATGTCTCCACGATATCTTGGCCCTCCACCTCCGCCACCTCTTGCAATATTCTTGTTCGTTCCACCAAAGAGCTGAAGTAATATACCCTTCTTGACGTCTTCCATCTCCCAGATAGACGGAGCAAGCGATCGTGCCAAAAGTTCATACAAATCATGTTTTCTGCTAAGTTCGATGAGTTTCGCCTCAAGCTCGGCCTTGCGTATCTTTCGCGTCTGTGCACCTCCGATGGCGTCTTCAACCTGAATATGTACGACGTCCAGGTATGTCTTGAAGAGACTCTTCATCGTTCGCTGACGGGGATTTACTCTCACCGGCACACTCCTAAAGATTCCAGTCACAGTGAGACGGTCACCAGGTTTTGCCAGATCGACGAGCTCATCATAAACGCTCAATGAAACAGTATGTGGCGTCTGACCATCGGGCACTGCATCTGGGGTCTCTTGTAGCCGGATGACTTGTCTGTCTGCAAATTCGCATCGATTATGTATGAGTGACATCGTGCCAACGGATGCACAGACATCGCGGGGGCAACGACCAGGTTCTTCGATCTTGCCACGGTCAATTTCGACTTGGACAGTATGGGAACAGGTAAGGCACCGGAAAAACGCTACTTTCATGTCTGGGATGACGGGCGTGGCACGGATGACAAGACCCTTGATGCAGATGAGCTTGTCGGTATCTGCAAAGGTGTTCCAAGATCGTTACACAGACAAAACCAAGGGACTGACTTACCACTTGGATTGAGTTCACGCATGTTAATAGAGTTGAGCCCAAAGGGTCGTACTTTGTATACCTTGGCCATGATGTCGGCGATCTCCTCATCTCCCTGCTCCCCCTGCATGCCATCCACGCCAGCCTGCTGGTCTTCGTCGGCAATTTCCAACATGAGATCCTTGAGCACTTGATCCATTACGGGTATCACTTCCTGAGGGTATTTTTGCAGCTGTCCAAATAGCTTTTTGCAAGGAGGGTAAGCGAGCAGGTTGACCATATCCAGATTCAAGTTAGTCTGTCCCGTTTGACGTATGATCCGCAGCTGTGCCTCGTACGAGACAACCTCAGCATCCTCTGGGGACTCGAATGCAACAGTGGGCAAGTTTTGCCCTCGATCGTGCGTCGCGCGGTACTTTGGTTTGAACCCACGAAGGAATTCGCGGAAGAGCTTCATCGTCTCTGCGAGGTTTACGGTAGTACCCCATATCGCACGAATCTCGTCGGGATCATCTGTCGGTGCAGCAGGTGCGGAGAGGTTAGGTGCAGACGAGGGTGGGATGGACAGGTGTGTCCGATCCGAATTAGGGAAATTGTCGCTCAGCAAGTCGTTGTGGTATGCACTTCGCGCGACGCGACGCGGTGTGGTGGACGTGAGGGAAGAATGTATATCCCCCCGGCGGTTTTTGGGTGTCTTGAGTGGGGTGAAACTAGCGACGCGCTTGGCCAGAGGTGTGGCGGGATCACTCCCTGGGAAAAAGAGCCGCTGCGGGCTGGCCTGTGGGAGCGCGTCCATGTCGACATCGTCGATGTCGGACGTAGGGAAATCAACTCTGGGCGGGGAGGACATGGCGAGGTTAAGATATGAGTGAGAAAGACGCGCAACGCGACGCGACGCGACCGATTGGACATTTAGGGTAGGCGCATTCTATTGTTTCATTGCACACGGGCGGCCTGCTTCTATGTCGCTAACCACAGCTCAAATGGCCTTTGAAGCTGCCTTGGACGACGCGCATCAGGTTCGTTGCAGTGCATGATGGGAGCCAGCGTCTCACTAGACCGAACAGACGAGTATTTACATTCCATTCAAGGAACCAGGTTGGTCAATCCACCTCATGTGCGGCGTTTCACTCACGCCGAGTACATCAGACACGGATGACGTCGAGTCCTATACGTTGTTTCCAGACAAAGATCTTCTAAATGGCTACGAACTACGCCTTGCTACATACAAAAGGGCATGGTCAAAGTGCCTAGAACGGGTCCAGGTACGCCTCAGGTAGCATCCATGGCATAGTCTGAACCGTCTCAGGAATTGATTCATGCATTGCACGCGCCGATCATAGATAGAGTGGCAGAGTTAGTCAACATGGCCTACACCGACACGCTACCAGGTTTACCATACGCAGAGTTGCCAGTCATATCGGTGACAGGTAGGTACGCCAGTCAAACACAAATATCGTGGCTAAACAGGACGCTAGTCTTTGGGACTTCTTCATCCGTCTTTGACGAATTTTCAGCCCGTCTCGAATCAGAAGGGCAAGATGGCCTCTTTGACGACAACGGTACTCATATCGTCACCCACCTCTACCCCCAAGACTGCTCGAACCTCACATCTGCAATGAAGACGCTCATTACTGGCTTCATCAATAAAACCGATGAGGAGCTAGGCATGTGCGCGTAGCTTTTCTGAATCAAACGCTGGTCCAACATCTTCTTAGACTCTGTCAAGCGGAGGCCTACAAGCTCCCTGTGCACATTTGACATCAACCTACTTCAGATATGGTTTGACGCACTCTGTGATTCAAGAGGTAACAAACCCACTGAAAATTTCACAATGTCAGCACTAATCGATCATCAGGGTCGGATAGTAACACGACCCGGCTAGTTGTTGTTTTGCATGATTTCGAACGATTCGAACCCCTCGTCATGCAGGACCTCTTTGAAATCTCTAGGTACTCCATATCTGCTTTAACTCAGCCAAAAATTCCTGACGTTGTCTTCCAGCCTCGCAATCCCTCGACTCCCCCTCGTCTTCATTCTTTCGCTGACCTCTCCCCCAACACCATCATATATTCATGCCACGTATCCTCGATCGACCTTAGCTCGCTTGCAGGTTCGGAGTTGCTCATTCTCGACAAGTCAGGCTGTCCTCCATGATATCTTGTTAAAGGTAAATACCCTACATTTTGTCCAGCAACCAGTTTGACCTTTCGCTCAGACCTTTTTTGACGTTGAGTTCAATCCCGATCTCGTCCTCGGACCAGCAGCGATCGAGTTTCTCGTCGACTTCTTTGGGAGACATTCGCCATCTCTTGATGGCCTTGTTTCCATCCTGCAGGTAATAATTACTGTCAACTGCCCGCCCCTCCAGTTCTCAACCGTAATTCCAGCTAGCCCATATGAAACATTTTGAAGAGCCCCTTACGGTTTTCCTCTCCGAGGAAAGTCTAGCGTCCATGGATTTGACTGATCCCGATTCAGCCCCCTTTCTCAACTCCGTTCTTGTTCGAGTTCAGGGTTCAACAGGTAACCCTACCGGCTGGCGGGTTGCGGATATGGACGTGCTCCTCGAGTTTGTCCGAAGTGTCCGGCTGGCCTTTCAGAGACAATCACAGTTGCTACGCGTGGCCTTTCGACTTTTCCTCGTCGTGCAAAACTTTACAACTTCACTCGGTATCAAGAGCGAAAAAAACCTTCCTGAGCTAATGTGTGCAGCGCTGAGGGGTCGTCTTGGGACCTCTTATAGATATCTGTGTACGATTGTCCGGTAAGCGACCGACTCATCATGTTTCACGCCCAAGTCGATCTCATGCTCTTTTCCCAGAAAACTACAAGCAGATCAATTGGACGCGCTCTTGTCGGAGATGAAAAACTTCTTTGCTGGTGTTTCGGCTCAGGTACAAGGCGAGGAAAGGGAAATTATAACGCGGATCAATACAGCCCGCTCGGTTCGCAATAGGCACAGCGACGAACCACAGCAAGTGAAAGATGTAGCGGAAATGATTGGGGACTGGTTAATCGAATACTTCGAGTGCGTAGTTTCGCCCCACGCTGCAATTGAATTTGACGTGCGTGCCTGTCTCAGACGTCGTCTTGTCACCCTCGAAGAACTACCCCTGTGGGATATATCATATACCGGTTCTGCCCCTTTCCCCTCCGAGGTACGATCGACAAAGTCTGCTTCTCGTGTTCCCGGATCTGATCGAATTCTGATAGCTATTGAACCCCTCCCTGCGTGCCTCGATATTCTCCGGCTTGTTACATCCGCAAGACTATAGCATGACTCCGACGAATAATGATGGCGATGATGACGAGGAAACGCTCTGGGACATGCCGGATACAAGCATTCTATTCCACCGCTACTTGGAGAGTGGGAAGATGATCAACGTGTTCGACTGGTTCGAGTCGTTCTCCGTCGTCCTGGAAACGCAAAGGCGACACGCGAGGACAGATGCATCGGCGCATGAGGCGCTGATACGGACTCCCAGCCGGCGAAAAGGAAAACAACGTCAAGTAGAGGTTCCTGAGGACGGCGAGGAAGAGCTTGACAAATGGAGGTTGGAGGTTCAGTCGCGCTTTATCCGCTCACTGCATGAGCTTGACTATATCGGGCTCATCAAACATACGGGTCGCAAAGCTGACCACGTCATGCGCACCGTGTTTGATGTTCCCGGATGAGTGCACGGTTTACATATCGTCTCAGGCTGTCATGAATGTTGACTTGAACTTAGGGGCAGCATCGCTAGTCCAAAATATATTATTTGAATTGCCCTAGTCAGTCAAGCTGTCGTAATCCATATCAATAGTGCTTGACCGCCGTATCTGCGGCTCCGAGGAGAGCTCAATCATGGGCTTGGCGACCCCCTCTAACTATAGTATCCATCAGGTGATCCCCTTCTTTAATCGGTGCGCAGGAATCGCATCATCAAAAGATTACCGTTGAGAGACACTGCCCTACTAGCAGATCCAGGCGTTCGTCGGCTCCCTTTCTCGGATGACGTGGCTGTTGTGAGCCATAACTTGGTCGGAACTCTGTCGTCCACTCCCGTCATTGCCCTGCACCCACTCTCCTAACGTGTCTATAGGTGCAGCGGTTTTTGTCTACGACCTTCGTTTTTCATCACACTCATTTCGGCAATGTTTATCGACCCGGCACGGGTCCTGTACACCCTTTCCTACGTTAGCCCGTGAAAGAAAAACAACCCACCTCCCCTAGTGACTTTCTACGACGTTTACCATTGGCTGGCAAGCCACCGCCTCCTTGGCAAGAGACCACAGTGAGGCATAACCCTCGCACGATTCGGCAAAGCCACCTTTGGAATCTACGTGGGGGAAGCGATCGAGCAGGTACGCACTGGTGACGTGATACCCGCCTCCGAGTCGCGACGTCTCACCTCAGCTTCATTCCTCTCCGGACACCCCTTTAGATGATCGCTAGCCCGGTCGATATCTCGTCCACGTCGAGCGACACCGACTCGGTCCTGGTCCGACACTTGAGTGTTTACGGAAATCTTGTCTGTTCGACACGAGCGAGCAGCGAGCCAAGAAAAGGGGTGAAAGAGATCAGATTTTCATAGGCACCAGTTCCGAAAGCCATCATGAAGCGTGATCTGTTGCCTGGATAAAAGAGAGAGCGAAGTGATTCGTTTACTAGTCCTGAGACATGTCCTGGATGATGCAACTGTACGATGGGAGATGAGCGCCGATGCCAACCGAGTCTGAACAAATGACCATGATATGCACGACAAACGTCGCTACCTGTGTCCCGTTCTTGAACGCAATGTACGCAGTCGGAAAAGCTGACCATGTCCCCCTTCAGCCCCTCAGTTCTTGAGCGGGTCCAACAGCGGGTTGAGGGTGTAGACGCGCTGCTTGCGTTCGTCGGAACTTCGTCTGGCTGCAGCATTCCTGCACGCCTCAAGAGGTTCAACATTTGGATCGTCTCACCAGGCGAACGCGACGTGTCGACGCGTTCCAAGTGACACCGGGACTTCGTTGTGACCGACTCGCCACATTCAATTTACACCCACGTTCAAAAATAAGACACTACACTTTTCCTCAGAAAATTACGAGCAAAACAATTGCCAGGTGCGCTTGTCGGAGAGCTACCTTTCGTCCGTGTTTCAGCTCAGGGACAAGGGGGAGCAAGGGAAATCATATCGTGGGTCTCGGATACGGCCCACTCGCATCACTGGCAACGATAAACCACGACAAGCGAGACATGTATTAGCGGGAATGACTTGGGTCGGTCGAATATACTTCGAGTGCGTAGTTCTACTCTGATGCGTCTCGTCGAATTTGATGCGTGTGCCTGTCTCAGACACCGTTTCGACCCCAGGCTGTGTGATTCATTCGCTCGCTGCTTGAACTCGGGTTACTTCAAGTTCCGAGTCGGGCTTATGAAACATATTTGGTTGCAGGTCATGCACACCGTTTGATAAGTTCCCAGACGCGTACACAACTGTAGGTCAGGGTGTCACTAATGTGCCTTCTCTATACAGCATCCTGAGGCCAAAATTGAAACTCTATTCTCTATCCTGTCTCTACACGGCGAATGGTGACCATGTAAACTGCCCGTTGCCAGCCAATCACGCCGTTGTGATGTGATGTCAATGTTCTCAGGTCCCGGACGCCCCTCGTTGAGTCGGTTGACCCGCGTATCGGCTGCCAAAAATCAGTTGGAACTCCGTCGTCGACTCCCAACGTTGCTCTGTGTTCGTTCTCTCTCTCTCACACACTCATCTTTTAACAATTTGTCCTTAAGTGCAGCAGCCCTTGCGACTCTCTGACCCCCCACATTCGTTTTACATCCCACTCGCTTTCTACAGAAATGTTCACTCCTGCTATCGTCTCACTCGCATTCGCTGCGTCGGCACTGGCAAACGTTTTCGTACGTGGTTGAATCGTTGCACATCGTTCACGACGTTGACCTTTTTAAAAAAACACAGATCACCACCCCCGTCGTTTCCACCACATTTAACGCAGGACAGCAAGCCACAGTCTCTTGGCAAGACAGCGGTAGTGTACCCTCGCTCACACAATTTGGCAATGCCTCCTTTGCCATCTACGTCGGGAACGCGATCCAACAGGTATGCGCACCCTTGACATCGCCGTGACAGCTGTCATCTCATGCTGCATTTTTCTCTCCATTTCTAGACACTTCTCCAGACAATTGCTACCAATGTCAACGTCTCGGCCACGTCGTCGCTCACCTTCACACCTGATGGTACCATTGGACCCAACAGCAATGAATAGTACGTCTTCCCCTCCACTGTAAATTTTTTCTGTTCCGTAATGACCGCTCACCCCAAACGCGCTAGCTTCATTCGCGTCACCTCGCACTCTTTCATGAGCCCCCAGGCGCCTCAATTCCCCGAAGAAGCCTTTTCCGCCATGTTCACGTACGCGTACCACGTTTCTCTTCCGTGCCTGATCCGCATTGACCTCTCTTCTCTCCAATTTTCTTAAATAGGTTGGCTGGCATGACCGGGACGTTCAACTCCACCATTCAAGCCGAGATCAACGGCCAATCGACGGCTCCCATCGGTGGGACGTCCACTCCCAGCTCCCCCGCGTCGACTGCATCCGGCTCGGCCACCGGGTCTATGTCCATGCCCATGTCGGGGACGATGACGATGGCGTCTAGCTCCCCCACGTCGACGGGTACGACCAGTTCAAGCGGCGGCGTTGGCAGGCCTGTCATGGCTACGGGATTGGTCGTGCTCGTCGCGACCCTCGTGGGCGCGTCGCTTCTCTGAGCGCGCCTCATCTTTATGACATTTTATTTATTTATTCTACTTGCTTGGGTTGTTTTTTGATTTTCGGTTCTGGTCGTGTTGGGTGTTTGGCGTGTGCTCTTTTGGTCGGTGCATAAAAAGTCGTCGGAATCGCTCAGTGTTGGGTTTCGTGGTTGACTCTTTAGCGGATCATCGGAACTGTACCACATGGGGCGGTCTCTCTCGGTCGTGTGACATGTTGGGGTGTGCGTTTTTAGATCTACCATAATCTCATTGTTTTACAAGACATTGTTTTCGTTTCTCATGAGATGTGTGCAACGTTGAACGTATCCATGGACGATATGGATGAGGTACGTAGAAGGGAAAAAACAAAACAAAACAAATGCGTCGTGCGTCGTATGTACGAGATCATCGTGTCGACAAACGACGTCGCGCGTGTCGTTTCATAGCCTTACAAGATTCTGAAAATACTGCTGAGAAAGGCTCCGTGTATGATCCGAGCGATCGTAGCCAGCAAATGTCAAATGGCCGACCGAAGTCACCCGGACCAAAGCACCCAGGTCATATGCAGAGCAAAGTACCGGTCCTGCACGTCTGAAACAGGATTTGATATTTCCCTGATCGACGCGCTCGCCAGTCAGTACCCACGAGAGCCTGAAACCAGACCAAACGACGCACGTCAGGCTTCAGCTGAGCGGTTTACCCGCCCCGATGTCCCCTTCCCCTCGCCCTCCCTCTCCTCGCGCCCCCTCTCCCTCTCCCATCAGGACCAGGACTCGCACCAGCCCCAGCCCCAGCCCCAACACCACCAGCACTTGGACCAGTCCCGCTATCACCAACCCCCTCGGTCGACTGCGGCCGCTGCATAACCACCACCTCTGTACTCCCCTGACCCACCTCTGTCAGACGCTGCAAAATGCTCGGAACGACCTCGTTCGGAGGGTGTTCGCGATGGTGATGGTGATGTTTATGTTTTCCTGGTTTGCTACCACCGGTGCCTTCGGTCCCAGGTCCAGGTCCAGGTCCAGGTCCAGGCCCAGCACCAGTTCCCTTGTCGCGTCGCTTCCGATCGCCCGGTAAAACCCCCACACCAGCACCGTTCAGCGCCGCTTCGAAATGCCGCCCCAATCCAACCGTTGGTCGGTTCTTGCGCTGGCCCTGTCCCTGACCTGGTCCTTGCGCCGAAACGGGTGAGCTCGAAAATACATTGTCCATCGTCACAGCAACGGGTAGGGCTAGACTAGGGACAGACTGAGGGCCAGACGTAGGTCCGGAGGTAGGCACAGGCACAGGTGCAGACGCAGAGGCGGTCTCGCCCTTGGCATGCGGGTGCGAACGACCATGTGGTTCCTTGGGAGGCCGGTGTCGAGCAGGCGAAGGTATCGACGGTTTCGCACCGGACGTTGCAGCACTCGCACCCGCACTCGCACCCGTGGCCGCACCTTTTGCCATCGCAGCCCCTTGTCCTTCCTGCACTTGTGCTTGCGCCTGGGTCAAACCCGCCTTTTGCGCAGCCGCAGCCGCCTTTTTCCCTTTTTTACTCGGCGGTGAGGGCTCTGGTTTGGTACTGGCAGCTTGCTGCACTGCCGCCTTCTTCTTGGCTTCGTCCTTTTTCGACGACCCGCTCGCGGTCACGTCCTTGTAATGCGCATGATTACGAAGGATCGCTTCCTTGTCTTTTTGAGCTGATTTCTCTGCTTTGAGGGCTTCGAGAAGGGGTGTAGTCGTCGGGTGTGGGGGTGGTTGAGAGGCAGCGACTATCCCCGCAACGAAGGGAGAGCGGTATCAGACCGACTGTCCACGCGACGATCATTGATAGCCACGACTCACTCAGTGCTTCGAGCGACACCGACTCGGTCTTGGTCGTACCCTTGAGCGTCTCGATAAATGACAGGTAATCTTCATCTGTCGACACGAAGAGAGATGGATGAGATATGAGAGCGAGACAAGACACGATCCCGTTACCTTTATCGATCGTATTG
>JBBPJQ010000753.1:0-17063 GCA_038088795.1 Boletus rex-veris
ATCCATGTAAGGCGCATTTTTTCCTATTCAACGTACTCGACGCTGATGGGTGGTCTAGGCCTGCGTTGTACTTGCCCATACCCAATATCCCAAAACCGCGAAAATTGTTGTTCGAAGGGACATTATAGCATTAGCTTTGTGACCATTAGATACTCGTCGAATTCCTTATTCTCCCTCACAATCAACCTGAAGCAAATCAAAATCATATCATGTACAATAGACGTACTAGAATCTTCTGCATTATACACAACTCGATATACCGGTCCTGAGTGCCACTCCAGCACCCCGCATTTAGTTGTCCGGGGTCTGTCATTCAGTACGTATCAGGTCCGTTGTCAGATCGTCCCAGATCTGTCGCTGGGACGTGTCCACAACTGCACCATCCGAGTCCATATGCCAGGGAAAGGCTGTGGTTCTATGCTGTATGCACAGGTATACAACTTGCATAGCTTATCTGTAAAGGTATCGTATTGTCCAGAGCTTTCTTGAAACGTTAGACACTTGTCTCTAACTGATGCTGTTGTTTCCCCCCTGGCATCTCGTCCGAGGTGCTCTGTAGACTTGCGACTTCATCTAATCCTTTGAGTCCAAGACCCGTCACGGCTGAGAGCCCGCCTGGCTCCGTGCCGTCTCGCTCATGTCTGCGTCGTGTTCGTTCGCGTCCGCGATCTCCGTCGCGTGCCAAGTTCGTTCCGCGTCCTCTCTGACCCCCTCGTTCTCCCTGTGCATCATCCTCAACCTGCCTGTCTGGTATTCCATTTTCCACCTGCGTTCTGCTAAAGAACCCACTTCCCGTCGTCCTTCCGTAGTTGTGCAACGTCTTCACGATAGCGATGAAGTAGAGTAGCCCGAGGAAGAACAACGCGGAGATCGCCACCCTCGGTCCTATTGCAGCAGTGGGACTCAGAAGTGGGGGAGTAGTAGGGTCTGCAGAACTTCCATATCGCCAAACGAACGCGAGTATGGCAACAATGAAGAAGATCATAGACCTATTTCGTCATGTGCAGCAAAGAAAAGTTGAAGTGTAGGAGTTGGGAAGGTTTGCGCAACGAGAGGTGAGATGACACACTTGTGAGCACGAGTTGTCGACGCACCAAGCAAGCCAGATAGCAGGCATGGCCAGCAGCACCCACACATTCCAGAAAATGAACGTTGTAGTCCTTGCTGCTTCCTACGATATGTGAAAAAAAGGCCAAGGGAGAAAACCCAGCCACGCTTACCTCGGCCCATCTTGTTGCCTTGTACATGCTCCGCATCGTCCCGAACCTAACAATATAGGTGCACCCGTATGATAAACTCATCAAGGCTGAGGTCAGCGAAAGGAGCGCTGCCGTTCTGATAACGGGATCATTCGCCATCACCTGATTTTGGAACATCGAAATAATAGCTCTGTCATTAAGATGGTGAGAATCATCACAAAGTGCCGATGAAAAGGAAATGGATACCGACGAAAGCAACAAAGCAGAAACAAGATTCAACGTCTTCCATTCGCGCAACAGCGAGTCGATAAAAGCTTCCCAGGATTGTTTAAACCTGAGCAAGGCAGGAGATACGTTGGTAGACGTCCATTCGTCAGGGAAAGGCAGAGCGGAAGCAGGGTGGTAGTGGGCACCAGGGGGTATAGGGCTTGACCTGATGATTCGTTGTCGTTGTTGTTGTTGTCGGGTACTGGAATACGATTCGATCATACACTCTAGATCTGGTTTGCTCAGCTGAGCATTTTCGTATACCCTCGCAATACGCGAAAAATATAGGGAGGGGAGACGAAGAAGTAAGTGCAAGTAGACTTGTCTAGGAAAGGTATCCAGGATGAAATCCCGGGAACCCCCAAGGATGGAAATAAAACGATCCCCAGGACTACAACGTAAGGGAGGGATACAAAAGGGATTTTCCTCGCATGTCGGGTCGAACGGAAGGTTGTGCTCGATGTTGGGGCTGTAGAAAGCGAGACGACGGAAGGAGGTACGGATCCGGAAAGGATCGACAGGAACGAAGGGATCTTCCTGGGTACGGTGGAATGCGGACCAGCTGAAGAGACGAATGGGGGAGGTTGCCCTGGAATGGGGAGCAGAGGCGGTTGGAGGAGAATCATGGTCGGGCTTCTTTGGGGAGTTCGCAGCTCCTGCCAAGCGCACAATAGAAGAAGGTCGTGTAGGATCACTCGAACGGTTCATTCTTGTCATCGCGGAGTCAATGCCTCGGGGGGTCTGGAGGGCAGAATCACGAAGAAGGGGATGAACGTGCGCCTTTGTGCGAGGGCTGTGGTTTGGAGTTGGTCCGGAAGGATGGTTGCTTTCAAAGGAGACACGCTGTTGGGAGCTGCTTCCTGATCCCTCTGTAGTCAGTGGCCTGCCATCACCTCCGGGCAAAGCAGGGGAAGGTCGTGTGGCCAGTAAGCCGCGCAGGGAAGGAGCTGAGGAGGAGGCGGGTAAAACCCCTCGTTCCCTGCGAATATTGGAGCGATACGGGCTGGGAGGTATCGCATTTCCCGATGTTGCGGCTAACTTAGGACTGTCGCTTGACTTTGGAGCTACATAGGGAACGGTGAGTAAGCTCCCATGACTATACCCGAGAGACGTGACATACCTTGGATTATCTGTCGTGGGCTTTCGGTTGGCTGCAGCGGATTGGAAGCTGATTCACGAGGGGAATCAGTGAAATGAGGCAACTTGCTCATGTGTTAGTGGTCTGTCCAACACCAGATAATGATCGTTAGTGAGTCGTGACGGTGGATGGAGTCAAGATGATGGTATCAGTGCAACATGTTCAAATACAGCAAAGCTCCCTGGATGTGCCGTAACCTGCCAAGGAGCACTGTTTTGTTGGGTGTTTCGGCGGCGAAGCATCACACTGCCTGCCAAATGCGGCAGTCTTTGATCATCAAACAACATGGTCACAAATGACCGTCACATGTCACGTCACGTCCGGAAAGTGCCGAGGGTGTGCGTCAGTTGCAAGTTTCCAAGCGGAGGGGCAAAGACAAGTGCACAGAGTCGTCGAAAATCGAACACTTCTTCGCTTGGAACTTCCATCATCTACACGAAATCACTCACGAAACACGGCGCTTTCTCTGTCGTATTTTTTCGTTGTTCTTTTTTCCCGCAGACAATGCTACGTCGACAAGTGGACACACATCCATCTATCTGGAGAGAAATTGGAAGGGGCTGCATGCTCGGGTAGGCAGACTTGGATGGTGTGTGGCTGGCGGGGAGGCCAGGGAAGCGGGCAGGTGCCAGTTTGGCGGAGCAGCAAGGGTGTCGCGATTTAAACCAAACAGAGGTAAACAAGTGCACTGCCACCCGTAAACAAAGGTGGCGACGTTGGACCAGGAAGAGTTTGTAGCAACACAGCTCAGCTGGGTTTGGCTCTACCCTGGAGTCTCGACAACGTCTGACAATCAAGCTCCCCCCAATGACGACAGGAAATCTCCCCCTACGTCGCTCGGGTCGCAATCGGACAGGTTCCGTCCATACTCAAAATAGTCCCCCTTCCACCTCAGAATACCACGGGAGCGAGCGCTCAGTGATCGACGACAATCCCTCTCCCACCTCACCTGACCATGTCATCAAGCAGGAGCAGTGGGGTCGTTCGTTGAGAGGCCGCAAAGTCAAGAGAAGCAACTACAAAGAGTCTGGTAGTGAAGATGACATACATGGTCATGGTCGACTCGACCTTCCGGAGGATCATCCCGTCAACGGAAAAGTGGAGCCGGACATGGACGACGAAGACGATGAAGACGATGAACAACCAAGGCGGTCATTGCGCTCTCGCAGCTCACGCACTGCCCGTCAATCGACTCGTTTCACACCTTCCGCTACAGACCCTCCAAGGCGCATGACCCGAGCCAGAAGTCGTGCCATTGAGAAGAGCGATGAACAGTATGTTGATAACCCCTCTGACGATTCAGACGACGCGGATGGTTCCCTTGAGGACGCCCTACACACATCGTCGGACTTGGAGGCAGACGCCGACGCAGAGGGAGAACCCGACTTCGATGCTGAGGGAGAACCTGACCTTGAAGTTCAAGACGATGGTAGACCATATTCTCTCAGACAGAGGGCCAAAATCAACTACGCTATTCCACCTCCTATAGAGGAGACAAAACCCCCGCCAAAAAACAGACCCATCAACCGGAGCGGTGCACGTGCCAGACGTGGACCAGGATGGAGTGCTACTGGAGCGGAGCTGAGCAGGTGGATGGGTATGCCAGTCGATGATTCTGTGGGTTGTCCGATCCAGCAGCGTAATTAGGCAATACTCATAAGGGACCCCAGGACTCGGACGTTCCCACCCGCACACCTAAGAAGGGTTTGGGGACAACAGGAGGGTTGATGGGTGCAGGTGCCGTTGGCGCTGGTGGGGCCAGTGTACTTCCTGGAGAGCTGGCTGCAGTGGCAGGGACTCCATCCAACCTCGGCAAGATCGGTGATTCAGGTCAGTGGACCCCTCTTTACGATACCCTTTACTCATAGAGCATCAGTTCTCGCCGATACTGATCCATTGGGAGTCAATCAAAATGTAACATTCGATGAGGTTGGCGGTTTAGATGAACGTAAGCCTGCCTGTTTGCCCCATATACGAGGATTTCTCCGACATGGTCATGGTGTAAAACAGACATCCATTCGCTCAAGGAGATGACCGTCTTACCACTACTGTATCCTGAAGTATTCCAGCGCTTCAGTCTCACCCCTCCCCGCGGGGTGTTATTCCATGGCCCGCCCGGCACGGGAAAGACTCTGTTGGCGCGTGCTCTCGCAGCTAGCTCTCGCGCCAACGGCAAGGGCATCTGTACGTCTCGAACGCTTCTGTTTTCATAAATCATCTCACATAGTCTTAACTAGCGTTCTTTATGCGAAAAGGCGCAGACTGTCTTTCGAAATGGGTCGGTGAAGCCGAACGCCAACTCCGGCTGCTGTTTGAGGAGGCCCGTAATTGTCAACCTAGTATTATCTTCTTCGACGAGATTGACGGCCTCGCACCTGTTCGATCGTCCAAACAGGATCAGATTCATGCTTCAATTGTATCAACTCTCTTGGCACTCATGGATGGGATGGATGGCAGGGGTCAGGTGGTCGTCATCGGTGCTACGAATCGGCCGGATGCGATAGACCCAGCATTGAGAAGACCCGGAAGATTTGATCGGGAGTTTTATTTCCCTTTGCCTTCCCTCGAGGCAAGGGAGAAAATTCTTGGGATAATGACTAGGAAGTGGGAGGGGTGGACTGATGAACAGGGAAAGGAGAATATAAAGGGATTGGCTAAGCTTACCAAAGGATACGGAGGTGCTGATTTGAGGGTACGTGGTGACCCGATGCGAAACTTGTGCTGCTAAATATTTATGGTGATTTCTACTATCCCCTTAGGCATTATGCACTGAAGCAGCGCTGAACGCTATTCAAAGGCGGTATCCGCAGATTTATCAGTCTAATGACCGTCTGCTGCTCAAACCTGAGACGATCGGTGTCAGCTTTCGTGATTTCATGATTTCTGTTAAGAGTATGCATTCCTTATACATGCGCTGTTTCTGTTCTGATAACTTCCTTGTTAGAACTTGTGCCATCGTCTGCGCGTTCATCTTCTTCGGCAGCTTCACCACTTCCCAGTCAGTTGGAACCATTGTTGGCTGATACCCTCCAGATGGTTAGGGAGGCCATTAACAAAGTTATGCCCGCGAGTAAGAAGCGGACAGCGCTAGAAGAAGCTCAATGGGAGGATGACAGCGAGGAAAGCGCGCTCGAAAGGGAAATGATGATGCAATGTAAGGCCAAATCTCAGCTCAACCTGTCATATCCTGATTGGATGATGCAGCGATGGAAACCCTCCGAGTATACCGTCCACGGCTCCTAGTGCATGGTCAGCCAGGGATGGGTCAAGGATACGTCGGTGCAGCTGCATTACATTATCTGGAAGGCTACCATATTCAAAATCTAGATCTCGGAACACTGATGGGAGACTCGACAAGAGTGAGTTTTCAAATCTTGGCCACGTAATCGTCGTCTTATAGAAATTCCGCTTTAGACTGTCGAGGCAGCAATCGTACAGTTGTTCGTTGAGGCCAAGAGACATCAACCGTCCGTGATCTACATCCCATCCCTCCTCAGCTGGTGCGCTGCAGTTCATGAGACGGCTCGTACTACCGTTCGTACAATGCTCGACACTCTAGCCCCAACAGACCCGGTGCTCCTGCTTGCCATCGTCGATGGATCATTCACTTCCCTCCCCCAAGATGTCCGCTCCTGGTTTGGGACAATCCGTGAAAATCGTCTTATCCTTCCCGTTCCAACCGACGAACAACGTGATGCATTTTTTGCTAGCATCATTGCGGATGTTCGACGTCCCCCAAATCAATTCGCGGACGGTATCAAGAGAAAGCGTAGGGTTCTTGAAGAGCTTCAGATCGCACCACCACCTGAGCCAAGGCAACCCACGGCTGCTGAACTGGCTACCCAGGAGGAAAACGACCAGAGGATCATTACTCTACTGAAATACCGCCTGGGGCCGATTCTGACAGAACTGAAACGCAAATTCAAGAGATTTACGAAGAAGGCGACGGTGAGTGCAATCTCACAAGTCATGGTCTTTACTTCTGCTGACGGAAACCTGGTTTCCCAGGAGGAATACCGATTTGAACTACCTGCTTCTGGGATCATGGAAGTGGAGATTGTTGCTATCGATGTCACTGTCGATGACCAACGTGGTGTTGCGGAGGTGGTTGAAGACGCCCCTGCCCAAGTTGTTCAAGTGGAGGCGATCAACGGCACTCATCCCGAATTCCAACATGCCGAGCCGCCAGCCTCCCAACTCCAAGCGCAAACTCAACTGCAGGTCCAACCTCCGATTCAGCCGCAACTACCTCCCTTGTATGACATGGATTTGGAACGCATGCATATGGATCTCTACAAGGGTAAATACCTAACCCCACAAGACTTCCTTGACGACATCCACAAGATCGTACACAACGCTGCTTCTCGCATGAGCAAAGATGGTGATAGGTTCCACAAAGCCCAGGCTATGTTGACGACTGCGGAAGTCAGCATGCACGAGTTTGATCCTCATTTCAGGCTTGAGTGTCAGCGGATAGCAGAACGCGAACGGAAACGGAAGGATGAAAGGAAGAAGGCCAAGGAGAAGAATTGTGCATCAGAAGCAGCACAGAATGGGACGTACGCCCCAGGTACCAGGCGGAGTGCCCGACACACGGGACAGCAGCCGGAGATGAGCATCACCGACCCCCTTCAACTTGAGAGGCGCCTCAAAAGGGCACGTACTGGCGACCGACCAAGCGGGTCACCAGAGTCTGGCGAAGAGAACAGGGCGGAAGACAGCGGGACGCCTGTGCAGCCGAAGAAGCGGCCAAGGACAATGCTCAGTGATGACGACGAACTCGATCTAATTGGTTCCACAGCACCGCAGCGATCGAAAACGCCGATAGTCAGGTTTGTTGATGAGGGCCGAGGAGATGAACTACCCGTAATTCCAGAATCAACCCAACCAACTACTCAGCCACCATCAGTTGGCGCACCATCCGACGCAATGACAATCGATTCTCCGGTGGCAAGGCGCTCAGGTTTCGACCCATTTCTTTTGAATCCGCTGCCACCAGAGCAAGATATGATGCGCTCTGCGACTCTCGCCCCGTTACTTAACGGGAGCACTTCCAGTCCTGGTGGTTCGAACACTATATCGCCTACCACACCACAACAAAATGGTTATCCAGAGACTCCTGTACCACTACACACAACACGCCAAGCTTCCCGGACTCCCACCATACAACCACCTCCTGTTCCAGATGTGTTACCCGTTATCGCCCCTCCGCGCGAGCCTACAAGATCCCCTACCCCTCTTCCGGATTTCCACGTAAATGAGGGGCTTTTGCTCAACCTCCAGTCCCAGCTCAAGACGAGGACGAGCCAGCTGACTATTGAGCAGCTCGAACAGCTCCGAGCCACGTGTCTAAACAGCATATGGCATCATAGAACGGAATGGGATAGGGATGGTCTCGTGCAGGAGTTGTCGGACGTACTGAACGCGTTTCTGGAGGATTGTTCAGCTGGGATGGACGATGTTTCACCCGGATCGCCTGCAGACATCGCTTATTAGCTGTTCAGTTCGCCGCCGCTCGATGTTTCTGATAGATTATTCACTTTTATATGTTTTACGGATTTTTGTATCTTAGCGCGCGCGCGCCATTCTCACTACTGTCTGCTAATCTCCGATACATAATCCTGCAGGGGTGACCGTCCTACGATATCATATGTTGCTGCACTCACCCCCGTTACTTCGCTTGCTCCCTGGCATCATAAAAAAATAGTACAGTAGAACCGCTCATAACGCATAACGTTGGGCGGTGGCTTTTGTCATGCATTATTAGGGATATGCATTGCGATGTTGTGTGACGTAAGGAGTCACGGTGTGACATGTGATGTCCCCCATCGTTGACTGCAAGTTCATTCCCACCATCTCAACCCGTCGCAGCTCAATTCCGAGCTTCCTCACATCCCGGGAAAGGCTGATTAAAGTCTCCAAAGACCCATGCCTAATGGAGACTCGCTCCATCAGCTCTGGCCCGACTGAGGATTGCTCGGGATGCGTGGGAAAAAGAAGCAGTGAGGTGATGTGGCTTGATGATGGGCTGCCAGTGGTCCCCCCACCTAAAATCCACACCCGGTAATGCATATTCACCCCAAATGGTTATTGATTATGCAACAGGGAGGTTTCATGCATTTTGCCTGCCCGAGTCGGGCGGTGCCCAAACCTATGCATTAACAACGGTCATGCATGATGAGGTTATGCACTACGAGCGGTTCTACTGTAGTGAGCTACCGTGATTCAAACTCCGTCAGAATGGCTAACCTAGGGGCTATGTTACATTGCACATTTGATTCGCACTGATGGTTCAAGAACTTCAGACTTGCCAAGAGTTAAATACTTTCGATGGAGACACTCACAGTTCTCCCCCGGACCCGGTACACCTCTGGAAGATGGATTTACAATGAGCAAGAACGTGAGTGGTTGTTTATCCCCAAACCACCCCTAATCCGTGAGCTTTCAAGTAGAAATGCGTTTCGATATACGTCCTTCGACGTAGACGCCCTAAAGCAAATCGCTGCAAGAGCAGTAGGCGCGAATCATTGTGTACGGATGGTTAAGAAGGCGGAAGGTGATGTTCGACAATACCTGACAATGCCGTCTTTTTGACTCGGTGACATCTTTGGATAGGTAGGTTCTTTTGGAATCAACAAAATTTTCTAACTCACCTTCGACAATGACACCACGTTGATTGCCAAGATCCCCTGTCCGCTCGTAGCACCGCGTCGTCTCTGCACCGCCAGCGAAGTTGCGACCATGGACTATCCTCGGCTTACCCGTTCCGCGGGTCCTGAGCTGGAGCGCCGACGCGGGACGCATCTGGGGTGGACCGAGTACATTATGGTGGAACATGTGCCAGGTGTGCAGCTTCATGAGCGGTTGAACAAGCCTGGATTCGAAAACCAGGACTTCGTGGATCAACTCGTCAGCTTGGAGTGCCAATTTACTCGGATCGTTTCTCTCAGATCATAGGGAGCTTGTATTACAAGGAGGACGTTTCATCCGAGTTGCAATAACGTCCACCTTATGCCGAGGGCATCGAAGGAGGCGGCTCGGATCGATTCCGCATTGGACCCTGTGTTGACTGGGATATCTGGCGTGGAGAACGAAGTCGTTTGGATGCCGGTCGTGGCCCTTGTCAGTCATGTGTCCGTGTTTGCCACACACTGTTAAAGCTTGTTTTCCAGGGCCAGACACACTGTCTTACTCCATCAGGGCAATCGTGGACATCGAAAAACAATGGTTGTCCACATTTGCCGTGCCATGCACACCTGGTGACCCATCTTGTCGACCCGATGGTGAGAATCCAGCATGTCCATCTTCTTGACGACTTTCTTGCTGTCATATCAAGCATTCTTCCCCCGGACGTCATCTGTGGCCCAGTGCTTTGGCACATCGATTTTCACGCATCAAACATCCTTGTCCCTTGCCGGGGGCTCGTCCGATATTATTGGCTTGATTGACTGGCAAGGTGTGAGTGTTCGGCCGCTCTTTCTACAAGCCACCTTTGCAGCATGCGTTCGATATGATGGAGACGGCCCAATTCGCATTCATCCAGGCATAGCTGTGCCAACACTTCCCGACGATTTCGAAAGATTGTCGGAAGACGAAAAGCTCTATTTGAAAGAGCAACTGCGACTCGCCATGATGCATAAATACTACGAACTGCGCGTCATGACGCGTAACCAACTCCACTTTGTTTCTCAGGTTTTCCCTCATATGAAGTACATCATACCACCGATACTCAGCGCTTCACGGACGTGGTACGAAGGGATGCACCGCTTACGGCAAATGCTACTGGATCTGCAAGATGCTTGGGAGAAGATCGCCCCTGGCACACCGTTCCCCATCGAATGGGACGCAAATGAGATTGCGAAACATTGGGAGGCATATCCTAGGTTGAAGATATATGAAGAGCGTAGCAAGCAAGTGGTTGAGAGGTTGGAATTAGAAGGGGACGGGTGGGTGACGAATGAACGGTATGAGAAGGTGAGGGGACAGAATGAGTTTCTCATTAGAAACTGGAACCCGAGGGTGGGGCCGTACCCGTTCCAGGAAGGTGGCTGGTCGTGGTTTCTTTCATGAAAGGACAAGAGAGAATTCATCCGAAGGGGTCACAGACCGGCACTTGCGTCAGCGAATTTTTCATGACTCCTACATCTCAACAATCCATATTTTCACTAGATCAGACTGTACCCAGATGTTCTAGTGTAGTTGAATAGTAGTACGTAAAAAAAAGCTAGAGCCCATCCGTGTTTTGTTGGAGCCGTCATAAAAGACACATAGTACGAGGTGTTATCGAGCAACCGTCAGGTCTCCATACGAGGAGGAGGATCAGCTGAGCAGGAGTAGTCTTTCTCATCCCTTGCCATTCATTTTCTTTATTTTCTCCTATTTCGTCTCCATATTTTTATTACATTTCCGTCGTTTCATATTTCTTTGTCTCATGGTTCAAACGTTCAGTGGCAGGTTCATGCGTCGAGCACGACGCGTGACCCGAGTTCATATTCCAAACCTTACGATGTCTAGTATATAGGTTTGTGTGTTGGTCTTACGACTTTCCCTCACTCATTCATGTCGGACGATTGAGGGTAAGTACACCATACTTTATATTCGTACCGCCGTACTCACTATCAACTTAGTTGATCGTGTCTAGTTTCTACATGGTCGAGCAGAGATACACATTGTTACAACATGCAACTTATGTCTTCGTACTGTATCGACGTCAGCATTAAGCTTCAGCGTCGAAGTGGCAGATACGTACTTGTTAAATACTCCTCACTTTGGTGCTCTGAGTGGAAATTCCAGTTTGTCAGAACCGGGTTGAGAAGAGCTGATCCAACACAACTTCCATCTCATTCACGCTACTACCGGCAGGATTAGATGAAAACACGTCGGCACCGGACGCAAGCGACTCTATGAGGAGTGCCAGCCGTGACGGACCAAGATTTGGTTCCTATTCACCGACGAAAGCGCTTAGTCCAAAAAGCGTTACCAGGATCTCTTGGCAGGTGGTACACACCGTGCGTATCTCCTCGAGATCGTCCTTGAAACCCTCCGCAATAGATGCCATCCAGAACTTGCGAAATTTTTCCTTCAAAACTTGCTCGCTCTCGGGCGCGTGTGGAGGAATGAAAGGGGGGATATCCACGTTGGCTGGCGGAGAGGGCGAGTCACGTTGTGGAGGAGGTTCACGGTGTCCCGGTTTCAGGCTGGTCGACGGCACGGATATGTTGACGTCCTCCTCGTCCGAGTTTGTGTCATCCTGTGATTCATCAGACGAGGAAGATACTTTGTCTTCGTCTTCGTCTGTATCCGCATTATCAGATGGTTTTGCTCGGTGGATCGGAATCGTCACGGTTCTCTTCGGTGTCGATGTGTCTGACGAGGACGAGGAAGAGACCTCTTCTGAAGAGGATGAATCAGACGCGATCCTTCTTTTTCGCTTTCTGTTTCTTTTTCTCGTCGGCTTCAGTTGTCCTGGTCCCATCCGTGAAGTAGTAGGCTAAGGCCAAAAGCGGTATTATGTAAGTCGACCATGCCCCCTATGTCGTCATAACCACTAGTCATACCTTGCTCACTCACAATGGCGTTGAAAACCATGTTGTTCGGATATCGTTTCCCATTCAAGAAACTTGCAAACTATGCGGTTGCCAATGGGTGCACATGGTCACGAACAATTACCATTGAATGGGGAGATTCATTGATCCAGAAGGCGGGGCTTGAGGGTAATGCAGAAACCCATCGCTACCCGGATAGAAACTTCCGGCCATATATCATCATTGCCTTGGCTTCCAAAGACCCAGTCTCTTTTCTACCGTCAGAAGCACCTCATCCAGCAGCCTACAAGAAACTTCGCAAACTCCTCACTGATGAGAAACTTGTGAAACTTGGTGATCTTGGCTCATGGCATGATGTCGAATGGTGCTAGTCGGCACCTTGGGTGAGTCTCTCTTTTCCCGATTTCACTGACATCCGACATCTGACTTTGTTAGTCTTCAAGGATGCCCTGACTCTGACTCTGCAAATTGGATGCGTCTTAGTAGTATCCCGTATCTACTGAATACATTCCAGCCGTGACTGAAATTATTGTTCTCCGAGTAGTTATTTAAACGGCAAAGGAAAGGATATGCTGGTACTGATATGAGAGATGGTAGACGCAGAGAAGCACCCCTATGATAAGGTATCACGGGAAGAACAGTAGTTGTTCATGAATGTGAGCCAAGTTACCCAGTGGATTATACTACACCAGTTGCTGTCAGCATTTCTCGTTCCCATGATTTATGCATTGAAAGAAAGGGGTGACATATGATAACAGCAAGTTCATACAGAATTGAACAAGTGACTATTGTGCTGTACTAGAGAGACCTGATCAGATCAATGCAAGGTCGAGCATAAGACGATTCGGAACAAAGGTATCAGTTGGGTGTCAGTGAAATCAAAAAAAGAGTGACTCGCCTAGTAGTCACCATCGACATGATACCAATCGCCAAGATCACCAGGTTCTACAAGCTTCTCCTTGGTGAGGAGTGAGCGAAGTTTCTTGTAGAATGCTGGATGAGGCGGTTCTGGTGGTAAAAAGGAGGGACGGTGCTTGGAAGCCAAGGCGAGGAGCACGTATATCCGTCCTCCGTGGTAGAAGGAAACGACATCTACTTTACCCTGGAGCCCCGCCCTATGAATGAACAACTTTGTCCATTGCATGGTAGTGGTTGTCGACCTTATCTGTTCCCATCGATTGGCGATGGCATTATCTGAGAGTTGCCTGAAGGTAAAAGGATATCCAAACCACAGTCTCTTCACCATCGCGAGTGAGATACTAAGAGGTAGGACGTTGATAGAATGTCAAAAAAGTCGAGAAGTCTCGCTAGGGGTGTTCCGTGGAGGGTGTGGCACAGAAGTGAATAGGTGCTTTGCTGCACCCGGCTAAAACCGAACGAGTGCGGGCAGCGGGCCTCAATTTCAACCACTAAGTCAATGATTAACTGTGGCCCGCTAGGGCTAATAGTTGCGTAGACGCCATCCGCTACATGGCTGGCATTGGGGTCAAGTTTCTGGCAAGTCCCACTCTTCCAGAATCGGACAAGAATGTCATTTGAATTCGTTGCGACGCCGAGTTCACCCATAGGCAGGCCCATACGTTTGGCGTAGAATCCTGCGATGATGTCACCAAAGTTGCCAGTGTCGACATCGACGTTGGATTTGCTGAGCAGCTGAACGTAAGTAAAGAAGTAGTGGACAATCTGTACGAGTATATGGTCCCAGTTTACTGCTGCCAGGTGATTTTTTCGTTAGACTCCTTGTCAGGAGGGATCGGCAAAGAAACTACACTCGCCTGGCAGTTGTCAAATGTCCCACTGACGGACAAGTTGTGGACGTTCTCGTCTAGAACGGTCGTCATCTGAGCTTCCTGGATTGGTGACATTCGAGCGAAGCCCAGTACCAGTCGCGACGTGAGTGAAACGGGTGGAAATGGTGTTGTGAGGGCATGAACAACGTGAGCATCACTGAAACAACAGGCGAACTATCACACCGCTGCATCTATCTGCACTCGAATTGACGCAAGTTGCTCAGGCAGGAAGGTGAATAGCTGAGCGTTTCTCTCTTAGACGCCCCACTTGCACGCCGGTCTTAGTCCTGTATTACGGTTGCATCACTGCAATTCTCTTATCTTTCATCATGTGTTGGCATCACACCAATGTCCTGTTCGAAGCTAATATAATGGTCATTCCTGGAGTACTACTGCGTCTTCTTCTCCTGCGCACTGTAATCCTTTGGTGCCTCAGATCGCAAGGTTGATTGTATACTAGCAAGGGCATTGATGCCGATCATCACGATTGGGACTAGGATGAAAAACGCGACAAGGAGCGAAGTGATAAGAGCCGGCGTGAGGAGTTGGTAATGGTGAAGGATGCCCCCTTGAGGCGACGCAACAACGGCTGCGCTAGGCAGAGCCGCTGCGTCGGGTGGCGAGTCAAACTCTGAAAGTGAGGGAAGTTGACGACGTTCCAGCGGGATATGCGAGCCAGCGTAGATGACGAGGTGGTTCGACGCAAGGGCAGCGAGTCTGTCAAGCTCCTTCGAGAGAAGTCGTTCTGGATATTGAAGGAATAAGAAACACATAGTGGGTTGGTCATCTGAGAAACACGAACCATGCTCTGCCATGACGGTTTTCCTGTACCTTGGGGACCCTTCGATGGGCGGCATCGAAATAGAAAGAACATGTTTTTTGTCTGCATCGAAGCTCCACTCTCCCGAGCCCGGGATAACGTCGATGGCGATGGAACCACACCGGTCGGTGAAGAGTGCAGCTGCCTCGGGTGAAGACCCCAGACTCCGTTCAATATGGGGCAGCTGGCGCGAACTCGGCGCATCTTTGATCAGAGTTGCAAGTCTACACGAGGGCTGAAGGGCCTGTAAATCGGAACTGTGGGCCTACACGAGCTCGTTAATCCGCATGGCACAAAAGCGTGTTCGGTAACGCACTCCCGGGTGGTCTACAACGACAACAGCGTCATACGAACAAAGGTCTCCGTTCGAAATGATGTCTTGTAGCAATGCATCATGGTTGGGACGCGTGCCGGGGGTGAGATAGTTGAGCGCATCCGACCTAGAGCGGGACAGAACTTAGATTTGGATGAGAATTTAAACACTGCAATAGGGATACCTCTGTGAAGACCAAGCGACGAAAGGAACTGTATTTGAGAATGCGAAAACACTGGAGAAGGGCAGCAAAGCCAACACAGTGGCAACACGGGCAGTCATGATCATCGTCGTACTTCGACTATGTAGTCAGTAACAGCTCAGAGTGACCGCGCAATACGTTTGTGCTTATATAAGCGCGAACTACTCGAGGGCTGAGGCTTCCTGAGTCTTGACAAAACGTCAACATTGTCATGGCCACAGTCAAAGCCATAATCCCTCAGCAAGCAAAGTCAAAGTACCTCAGAGCCTGTCTGCTCTGCTCATTAATCCAGATGCCCATGGACTTTAGAAAGATTGGTTGCCCAAATTGCGAGGAGATCATGCAGGTCGGTGTTGAAGTACCTTTCCATGATACATCCACCTAAATGTTTCCTCGACTAGATGAAAGGATCTCCCGACCGCATAGCCGTCTGCACTACGACATACTTTGATGGTATCATAGCAGTCATTGACCCGGAATCCAGTTGGGTGGCGCGCTGGCAGAGAACATGTACGTCAGCTGTGTCCCTCGATTCGTTCTGTCCTTGCTGACATCTTCCACGCAGCCAAGTACGTGCGAGGCATGTACGCCGTGCGAGTCAAGGGACGCGTTCCAGAAGACGTCGAGGCCGAACTGGAGAGTCGAGGTATCAAGTACCGACCGAGAGACCAGACAGATCAAGATTGAACGGCTCACATGGTCGTCTTTTACTCGGTCGCTTTTTTTTGCATCATGTCCATTCACAACGCCATACTTTTGCCCGTGCACGACCATGGACCGACGCCCTCTTGCTTCACACGTCATGACTGAATCATCTTGGCGCGTGGTGCTCTTTCGCCCGCGTTCCGTACTAGCCAAGAATCACGCCACTCATGGGCTAGCTTTTCCGTATTGGTGCATCTTTTTTTTTCCCTCCATGTTGTAACACTCGAGTAACAAGGAAAGAACATGCGGCCTTTTAAATTTGAATTTGTAAGGCGAGGATTCCTTTTTCCTTTGATGTTGGTCCATTTGAGTGCGGATTCATAAATTAAGCTCTTGGCCATGGACGCGAGATCGGAGCTATCGAGGTTCTGTCGTACATAGGATTCATACAATCTGTGCTAGCCTTGGGTTCAACCTCAGGCTTGAAATGATCATCGGGCACGGAGAATCCTGTAGAAACCATCCCCTTACTCTATTTCTAGTCATGTTCTGGACGGATCTTTGGAAAGCACGACCAACTCCAGATGAGATGGCCGTTCCATGGGGACAATACTACATAATGACGGAGGATAATTTCCGCAGCTGACTTCACCAATCCAATGGGAGAATAATGTTCTCGGTGTGCGACGGGCACAGGGCATGAAACACTTCGCAGCCTACGACATCGGTCTATCACATACAACGAACGACAGCTGATTACTGGTATGAGCATATAGTGTTCGCTTGAGAGCCGTTTCTGCTCGGGGTAACTTGAACTTGGTCATCATAACTCGTTACAACAGCTCGTGCAGAACCTGGTCGTAACGGTGAGGCAGATGGGCGCTGTGGTGGAAATGTCACTATACTAAAAAAAAGATAGCAGGGACAAATGGACGTGCCTGAGCATGTTCTTGGAAAACACGATCTGCGAGAAGACTTTCTCAGTGTCCAATACCTCAAATAGTCTAACTTTTGCTGCCTCTTTCCCAGAGCCCGCGGACGATAATCTTTGTGAATGGGGCAAATCCCTGTCTCTACGAGCCCAAAAGACGCGGCCTGGAGGATATAGATCTGCCATCTGCATGTTTGCCTCAAGTGTCTTCCT